>CM055824.1:12365918-12394661 GCA_029582265.1 Zoroaster sp. YZ-2022
GGGAAGAAAAAAAAAAGGTTGGTACCACTTTTGCCTGGGCTTGTTTCCCTGAATATCTGGATAATACAAGACAAAATATTTAAGGGTCTAAAAATGAGATATTTAATTTTTTTAAAATCTAGTTTAACCTAAAATCTGATGTCAACGGGCTCATTTACAAGATACCACCCGCTGCCATTTTTCGGATTGAACTTTGCCAATATTTGGATGGAAAAGAAACCCTGGGGTTGTTTATATTAGTAGTAGTGTTCCCTTTAAATCACCATATCAATAAAACCCCTTGAATAGTTGGGGAGCCTGCTTTTCCGGGATAAAACGGGGGACCATTAATCTGTTTAAAATATACACCAAAACAATTTGGGGAACACGGTTTTAACTAAATGGGTTTGAAACATGACAGGTTTTTTAAACCCCTCTCTTTCAGTAGCTAAAATGGTGGCGCCTACAAGCAGCAACTCATAACAGCTTCAGTTTTTTTTTTTAGAAAGGGTTTTTTTGGGCTACAAGTTTGTCTTCATTTTATATAGGGGTTTTTTCACCTGGAATCTACGGGACTTTTTTGAGTATTTTATTGTTTTCTTATAAAAAATGAAAACTGGTGTTTTTTTATGTTTGGGAAAAATTTTATTTGAGTGTATAAAATTTTGGATCTTCATTTTTTTTGGCAGTCAACTTGTTTTAATTATACCTGTGCTGATTAACCAGCTTGAAAAAAGCCTTTTGTTTGGATCAACAATTTTGGGGTCAGACAAGGGAGTCTACATCCTGTTTATTCTCTCCTGCTACCCAGACCATGGTTTAATGACTATCAGTAGTGCCAAGATGAAACACAGATTGTTCTAAAATCCGCCATCTTAAATTTTTGGGGGCCCCCTATATCATACTATGATAATTCATCTGCCCCCTTTTCACCTAATCTTAATTTCGGGTGACAAAAACCCAAACCCGGCCCCGAAACACTGATCAACAAACCCCAACTCAGCTCCAAAAATTTCATCCAATGAACTACTCAATTTTGCAATGCTCCATGTATAGTAGTTTTTACTTTTTTAAATTGGGTCAATTGAACTGTTTTGGGAAAACCCAAATAACACATCCCCCCACATAGAGGAAAAAAAAGCGGGTGGCCGAGATTACACAACTAGCACCCCAGTTTAAACCCCCAGCGGGAACTCAACCCAAATCAACAAGCGACATTGGCATCAACCCAAATGTTCACGATAAATCTAAATTCATCTTTGTCTTGAATCTAATCCATATGTAACAAACGGATAATTTGTTGACTTTGTATTTAAACAATTTGGATCTTGTTCCATCCGGGACATGGTTTAAACCTAATGATGACTTGCCCCCCCGGGGGTTTATCCTGCTTTCCTCCATCATATCCCAGCCCAATAAAGCCCGGTGGGGGGGTTTCTCTTTAGGCCCATTTTATCTTCGTATAAAAAGTGTTAACTTTGACTCCCCAAATTTGAATCTCTCAGTGGGGAAACGGCAACATAGATCTTTCTTGTTAAATTTATACCAAAAAGGGATGTTGATGGTAAACATGTAAACTTCCCCATTTTCGCAGGAATTTGAAAAAATTGTCGATTATTTTTACACCCATCGACATTATTTTAACCCTTTTTAAATTCAAATGGACATTATTTCAAACAATTATTAAATGGGTTTAAAGATCTTTTTAGACTTATACAGCACACAAGCACCCACTCTGGGATGGTCACTCTTGACCCGAAACGTGTCTTCCCCTTATCTAAAAACTATTATCCGGTTTATCTGATCATTATGCAATCATGGTAAATTTAAACCCTTTAAAAACCTCCATACCTCCATTTCTGTAACTACTCCCCACTGGAAAAAGTAAAATTAAAGATTTATGTCATGATATTAACCAAACAAATGTAAACCAAGATGGTGGCTGGATTTTTGTGTCGTCTTTTGAATCTCCCTCCGTAAATTTTGGATGTCATCCTAAAAACTCAACTGTTAAACCAATCTAATCCCCGGCAATGATGATATCCGTGTAAAGGAAAACCCGGGTCAACTTGGCGAAGATAGCGGACAATGGGAATTTGGGTACATAAAAATACTTCCCAAATGATTTTGGAAGAAATGATTAACCAGGCAAAATAATCACTCTCATCTCTTGTGGAAGATAGCTCGGTGATCAAAAAAAACTTTTAACATTGTTGAAAAGCTTTTCATCCCCAAAGCTCCAGTGCCCCATCACCCCCCGATCGGGCCTCCCAACTTTTTGCCCAAAAATGAGAATATCCAAATTTTTTTCCCCCCAGTTCGTCATTCATCACAAAAAAACCCTCTTTTGGGGTCCCCAATGTGACTGTCCATGTTTGAGCCTACTTGGGGCGGAGATCAAGAAAATCATCATGAAATCCATCAAAATCATGAACGTCCAGTGCCAACTTCTAATAAAACAAAATAGATGGTTTTCTAAATATATCACAATTATTGAAACAACCTTTTTTCCCGGGTTTCTAAAAGGAAGGTTGCTCATGTTAAAACCCCCCTAAAACCCCTTTTACAAAGGGGTTTTCAAAAACCCACCATGCAATTTAAAGTACCTTGGAAAAAATCGGCGAGTTGTTTCATCCGGGTCCCCACCATTTTAACCTTGGGAAAATTTCATAGCCACAACCATTTCATGGACAAACGTTTCTTCGCAACAATGACATTTATCTGCCATGGGTGAGGGGGAAAAACATCATTAGGGAAAGCGGCCCTTTTTTCACTGTGATCATAAAATCCTTTTCTCCGCCTTATCATCTTGGGAAAACATGCACAGCCCTGGGTTGGGTAAATCCTACCTTTTAAAAAAGGCCTCCCTGTTTGTATTGTAATATCTCCTTTTTTTGACATTCTGTTCCCCAAATCGCCGCCCCCGTGGTTTTTTTTTCCTCCCGTTTGATATCATTTGGTATAATTTTAAAAACCATGTTTACGCTGATGACCGGTTTTTTTAAATCTTTCAGAACCCGATTCCCGCATTAAAACACTGGGGAAAGTTTTGAGATTCGGTTTGGGTGAACAAAAAACTTCCTGAAATTGACATGAAAAACAGAATTTTTTTATTTGGATCCCACAATTTTCTAAAGTTTCTCTTCCCTTTATTAAAATTTGGTACCAATTTCCCCCCATTACATGCAGAATTTTTGGGGTTATATTTATTGACAATAAAACCATATCCTAACATTGTTGATATCATCATTTCTATAAAATATGCGAATTTGGAAATATTGAATAAAAGGTGCTGAACAAATTATACGCGTTTTTCATCAGGGGAAAGGGAATTTTTACGGTCTTCCGAATCAAAACTTTTTTCCCGCCCTACAAAACACAGAGCTCGTGTTGTGACTTTGTCGAAATCGATATCACCCAATCTTGAAAAAAACCACCCTTTCCCGTTTCACGAAATTTTTTAAAAATTAATTTTTCTCTTTAAAACATTGCTCCAATTTATATTTTGAACTATTAAAAATCTACCCCATCACGCAATTTCCCCCCAACATGTCACCCCCAAGCAACTTAAAAGGGAAATGGGGGGATGGGTGGGTTTCGTCGAGTCGAGACCTGAACATCTTAACTAAACTCAAATCGGGTTTTGTTTTTTTTTAAAACCCAAAAAATTTTTCAAAAATTTCCCAAAACCCCTTCCTTTTTTTTTAACTTTTTTTAAAATTATTTTAAAATTATTATTATTATTATTTTTAAATTTTTTTAAATTTTAATCACAAACCCCTCCTTTATCATCTTTTCAGGCAGTTGTTTCTCATCAATTCTGTGAAACATTGTTTATCTGAAATAAATGATCTTGCTTTAACTGAGATTATTCGGTGTTCCCTAAATTGTTTGGTAGATACAATGAAGATAAAGTGCTTATCCTTGACACATGAGGCACTGTTTGGAGAGATCACAATTACGAACTGGTGACACAATAGCACTGTATATGTGTCAAAAGAACAATACAAAATAAATTGTATTGACAACTGATCCCAAGCCCGGTTAAATGCATTGTGTAATGCATGTTATCTACTAATGACATAAATACTACAAACTGCCCTCACCTCCCCATATAATGTCTATCAATTTACAACCACACTGAAAAACGGTTGGTCATGATTTTCTTCTATTTATTGTGTTCATTTTAAATAACACACCCAAATAGACTTCAATTTAACTAACCCTATGGGTATTCTGGCTAGGAACCCTTCCTGACCTAACCCCCTAGATCCTGTGGAACCTTCCTAAACCCCTAACCCCTATGGGTATTCTGGCTAGAACCTTCTTAAACCCCTAACCCCTATGGGTATTCGGGCGGGGAACCCTTAACCTAACCCCTAGTGTTTCTGGCTAGGAACCTCTTTAACCCTAACCCTATGGGTATTCTGGCTGGAACCTTCTTTAACCCTAACCTTATGGGTATTCGGGCTAGGAACTTCTTTAACTAACCCCCCTATGGGTATTCTGGTAGGAACCTTCTTTAACCCTAACCCGGGTATTCTGGCTAACCTCCTGAATCCCCCAAAATCCATCAGTGCATTTTTGGAAACATGCCCTTATCTTCAAAATGCACCATGTTTTTCATTGATTTTTCATATTCAACTTATGGCCTGTATCTTTTTCCAGGTAGTAATTTTTGCCCCATTTGAAGGGTGAAAGTACCAGTTTCCAACAGTGCTGAATTTTTCCCCAAAAAGTGTCCTTGGAGGATTTTGGAGGATAGGGGTGGTTAGGGTTAATCTACACAAATGTAACAATGCAATCACTAGCTGATTGGGATGCAGGCCATATGTTTTCTATGTTTCCATAGGCGATGTAAACAATGACATCACATGTTTACAAAATAGCCCAAAGGTCAAGTGAGATATCAAAGTGAGATATCAGCAGAAAATTTTAATTAATCTCAAATCTTATTCATCTAAAAATTTTAAAAACAAAAATTTTGACTTTAGGTAAAGTTCAAAATGTAGAAACTCTCATACCACATAATTTTGCCAGACAGAAATCACCCTGGTACTCCGAAGGTCATGCAAAGTAAAAAAAGTCATATTGTCTACGGGTCTGTGTATAGTAATTGTGTCTGGTTGGGCGTCCTTATTTGAGCCACACCGTAATGACGATGACAATAAACATGATGTACAGCACTGCATATTTAACCTGACTCTGACCTGCTACTGTGAGGGTGATCATACCCGGGCACTGCCTTGGGCCAATTTACAGTCAGTGGCTTATCAAGAAAAAACCAGCGGCAAATGAACGAATATTTCATACTCAACTCATAGCGGGGGTAGAACCACCAGCCCCTCCATGGGACCGTTTTTTGTTTGTTTTTTTAATAAAAATATTAATTAACTTAGGGAGGAGGGCCAAAGTCATGGTACAGCCGTTTGAGAAGCCCGGAGGCCAGGTACCTGGCCTCCTAATCTGTCTTTGTGAGTCCCAATCCTGTAACAATACAGTACTGCCCAAACAACATACCTGGGGCTGGGGCCCAGCCCAGCAAGTGAAAATCATTATAATGGCTGTGTTGGAACAAAAGACAGCTGAGGTGTCAGTCAAGTCAGCGTTAACAATAAGAGCTATATGAGATCTATTCCTGAGTAAAGGTCTTTGTGCACAGCTAAGGATTATATGGCCTGAGGCCTGGGCAAGGTGGCCTGGCCAGGCTCTCAAAGGCGCTGTACCACGACTTTGGCTCTCCCCTAACCAGTTCACTTGGATGCCTGTAACCGCAATTTTTGTTGGACAGCGGATGGAGAAGCGTCTAAACACTCATTCGATTTTGTGTGTCACGGGAGACTTGTCAACACGCCTGGCGTGCAGTCGTGCTGACTTGTATATCCTTCGTTTCTGAGTCCATGGGTCCGCGGGTTGGTGGCCCCGGACAAAATCACTACAAAACTGAGCAGTTCTCTTCCCTTGATTTTGCCTAATCCCCTTTTTCCAAGACCTGTTCCTTTGACGTACCAGCCAGGGATTTGTAAAGAGGATTTATATCCATTGTTCTGAGGCATTGATCTCTCTCCGGTCATGTATGCCGTCTTTTCGACCGGGCGCTGGTGCTAATAGGTCGTTGCATGGGCTTGAACGGTCCCAGTGTGCTGAACAAACACAACGTAATTAAAAACTACCCATTTAATTCTCAAAATGTCAATGAGTAAAGGTGTTTATTTGGGTGTCGAACTTAGTTTCATTGACAAAAATTATTAATGGCTAGAAATTTTTCAGATTTTCACGAAAATAAACCCAGTGCGGAAAAAAAAATATTCGGCGTCCCAAATGGTTAACCGACTTTTAGACATTTTTAAGAAACAAAAATTCAGGTGTGATTTGACAAAAAACGAATCATAAAAATAGGTAGCAGGGATGGGTCTCCTTGGTCTAGGAGGACAAAGCCCTGAACCTCCTGTGGGTGGGGGGCCTGGGTCTCCTTTTGGTCTGAGGACAAGCCCCCGAACCTCCTGTGGGGCAGGGGCCCGGGTCTCCCTTTGGTCTAGGGACAAAGCCCCTGAACCCCCTGTGGGTAGGGGGCCTGGGTCTCCTTTGGTCTAGGGGAAAAGCCCCTGAACCTCCTGTGGGTGGCGGGCCTGGGTCCCCCTTTGGTCTAGGGACAAAGCCCTAACCCTGGGGGAGGGGCCTGGGTCCCCCTTGGTCTAGGGGAAAAACCCCCTGAACCCCTGTGGGTAGGGGCCTCCCTTTTTGGTCAGGGACAAGCCCCGGGATGTTTAATTTTTGGGTTTTAAGACTGTCCACATCCCCAAAACAAGAAACTAGGGGTTTTGGACAAAAACAGGCTACTTTATTACCCTTTGGGTGGCTCTTCTTTTTTCAAGAACATTTGGGGAAAAGGAGATTTAAAAAAACCTGAGAAATCAAGACAAAAAACGGGGAATTTTTTAAAAAAAAACCCCAGAATAGTCATAAAATGAATATAACATGGGGGGCCCGGGGTAAACAAAAATTTCATAAAAATTAAAATCAATCACCGGGTTTAAAAGGAACAAAAAAAAAACCAGTTTATACGAAAATGTCAAAAGCATCTAAAGGTCAAGATTGTCTTGATTAGCCCCAAAAAAATTCTCTGGTTTTGGTGTCCGAAACTGTGCCCAGCCCCCAATTCGGCTTTTTTAATTTTTTTTTTTTTTTTGTTAAACAATGCCCAATTGGCCAAATTTAAATTTTTTAATGACTTTTTCACATAAACCACTGTGGGGATTGAATTTTTTAAAACAAAGATGACGGGTTTTAAGCCCAGATTCATACCCCCAAGAAAAAAACGGAAGTCATAAATCGGGTAAAAGGCAAGTTCTTTATTAATTTTTGCAAAATTTTTTAAAACACAGGTTTTGCGAAAAATTGTTTTCATTAACCCCCCAGGCCCATTTGCTTACAAAACCTGAATCCCCAAAAACCTTTAAAAAAGCAATGACATTATGCACATTGCCAATTTGGAACATGTAAAATGGGGGGGCCCCCTCATGCAGGGGCAAAACATTTCCACGACCCAGCCACCCAAAAAAACGGAGTCAGGGGAAAGGAAATTTGCCTAATATTTAATCCTTCAAAATCCTTTAGAAAAAGCATGTAGATGTAACCCCAACCTTCAAAATCTTACTTTAGAAAAGAGATGTAGTTAACCTAATCCCCCCTTTTGAAAGGGGTTTTTGGGAGGAGGGAAAGTTAGGTTAAATTCCAGGTTGCTGAACCAGTTTTTATAAAGGGGGTTTTTGTTGTTGAATGTCCTATTCAAACATCTTTTAAAAAAAAATGGTGGGTTATAAAAAGGGTATAAAAACAGGCCCGATTTTACAGTAACAGGGGAAACCTTTTTTTCATTCTCTCCATATTATGGGTTTTTTTTTTTCCCAAATGATATGTATTTTAAAAACCAGTTTAAAACAAAAAATCAAAAAAAAAAGTATTGTTTTGGCCCAAGGGTCCCCAAAATCAGGGTGACTTTTAAAAAAATTTTTAAATTTTTTTAACGGTTATTAGAACCAGACCTTTTTTCCCCAACCAAAGAGGGGTAAGAGGAAAACCAAAGGGGGCAAAGTTTTCCCCTATGTGAAAAGTATTTAAAACACAGGCCCCCGGAATTCGCGATCCGGCTTTGGGAATACATTTTTAAGCCCAAAAAAAACAACAAAAAAATGACATGGGGTCG
This sequence comes from Zoroaster sp. YZ-2022, assembly GCA_029582265.1. Classification (NCBI taxonomy): domain Eukaryota; kingdom Metazoa; phylum Echinodermata; class Asteroidea; order Forcipulatida; family Zoroasteridae; genus Zoroaster; species Zoroaster sp. YZ-2022. The sequence continues at coordinate 12,374,104 of CM055824.1, forward strand.
GGGAAATCGGCCCAAAAAATGGGACCCCTTTTTTTTTCCAATGAATTCAAACCCAAATCTTTTTCTTTTTTTTTCAGATGAGTAACCACTTATGACTTTATATTTCCCTTTAACAAGAAGGTCAATCATGTACAAAAGACAATGCACTGGTGAAAATTCCCTTAGGTTCGCTATCAGTTTAAAAAAAAGGGGGTACAACATTGGTAATCGGAAACGGGGTTGCTTATTTTTTTGAATCAAGATATTGACCCGCCTAAAAGGGGGGAAGGGCCTATTAACGTAAAGGGCTGTTCATGTGGAGGGTGAAACAAAATTCAAACGGATTTTTTTTGTTTTTTTTGGGCTTCTATTATATCAATTTTCAAAATTTATTTAGAAATATTATTATTGATGAGAAAGAAAAAAAAACGTTTTTGTGTCCCTTGTGTTCGTTTTGTGACTTTTGTCGGGGAAAAAACCCCCCAAATTTTGAAAAAAAAATTTTTGTTACTTTTTTTTTTATTTTTTGGGGAAGTTTAAAAAATGTTTTAAATAAAACACCCCAAGCCATAGCTCAAAAACATAACTGTTGTATGGGCATTCAAAAATTTTCTTCTAGCTCATTTTTTTTCCACTTATTGTTTAAAGGGGCTGTTTTCTGAAGGCATTTTAATTTGTACAATATGAATATGCAAAATCAGTATTTTCCCAGAATGAAAAATGCCACATGGTTCAAACCACCCCAAAATTAAAAACTAAAATTTAACCAATTCAGCTATTAACTCTTTTTTAAATTTGCCCCAAAAAACCCCTTTTTTGTGATCCCATATTAAACCCCAACCCCAGAGATTTTAAAACCCCTTATTTTCCCCAAAAGGGGTTACAGGGCTGCGGGACTTTTCAATCTTTTTTTAAACGGCATAAACATAATTCAAAAAAACCTTTTTTTTTGGAAAGACAAATTACGTCAAGTCAAAAATTTCCAGGGAAAAAAATTAGTTTTTTCAGTTTTTAAAAGTGAGAAAAAAAAAGGATTTTCAAAAGAAATAACCCTGAAAATGAATTTGGTTTATTGGCGCGTGGGGGGTACAACCGTGGTTATGTTTAAACAATCTCGAATAAAAAAATATGCGATATTATCGAAAACCATATATGTTTCCATATATGGGGATAAAAAATAAACCCAAAACTTTTTCTATGTATGAAAATTTTTCACCGACAAAAGGTTGGTTTTAGAAGTTTGAACCCGGGGGATAGTCGGTGTCACTCTGTAACAAAAAAATTGTTTTTGTTTTTAGCATTTTATATATGGAACATTTGTTTATTTTTTTGTGGTTAAAATGTTAAATGTTCAGTCAAATATTTAGGAATTTCTCCAATACATTGAGCCCTTATTATAACATGGTTTTGGAAAATTTATTCTATGAGTATGTTACCTTTTGAATGATAAAATTAAAGGGGAAGCAAACATTGGAAATTTGGGCCAAACTGTTTTATTTTTGCTTTCTTTTTGAATCAAGATAAATTAAAGGGGAACCCAAAATTGGAAAAGGGGGAAAACCGTTTCAAATCTTACCTCTTGAAGATACTTAAAGGGGAAGCTAAAACATTGGGGTGGAAAAACTGTTCAACATTTTCCTTTTTTGAACGAAAAATTAAAGGGGAAGGTAAAATTGGTGAGGGAAAAACTGCTTCCGGTAGTACCCTTTGAATCAAGATATACATTGGAAAGGTCCATTGGCAATTTTGGGAAAACCTTTTTCCCTTGGTATCTTCTTTTGAATCAAGAAAACATTGAAGGAAGGTACAGCATTGGAATGTTGGCAAACCTTTTTTAGATGCTTACCTTTTTGAATAAAGAAACATTAAAGGAAGGGACCTTGGTAATGTTGAAAACCTTCTATGGTAGCTTTCTTTGAACTATACATTAAAGGGGAAGGAAAGATTAAAAGTTGGAAAACGTTCGGTATGTACCTTTTTGATCAAGATACTTAAGGAAGGGAATTGGTAATGTTGGAAACTGTTTCTTAGCCGCTTATTTTTTCAAGAAAACATTGAAGGAAGGTACAGCATTTTTGTTGGTAAACTGTTTTTATGGTATTTTTTCCTTTGAATCAAGATAACATTGAAGGAAAAGATTGGTTTTCAAAACGCTTCATGGATGTTACTTTTTGAATCAAATACATTGGGGAAGGAGCATTGGTAATGTTCCCTTTATATATGCTTACTTTTTTAATAAGAATACATTGAAGGAAGGGCCAAAAACTTTGGGAAAGGGGAAAACTGCTTCTATGATATGTTACTCTTTTAATCAAGATAATTAAGGAAGGGAAAGCATTGGAAATGTTGGCAAACTGTTCTATGGTATGCTTACTTTTTGAATAAAGACATAAGGGAAGGTACACATTTTAACCCCTGCCCAAGTTTCCTTTTTAAAAAGTATAGAAAAAAACATTTTGATAGATAGATTTTGATATGATATTTTGATGTGATATGAAATATGAATTTGAAAATGATATATATGATAATATATATATAAATATGATATATGATTATAAAAAGTTTGGATTGATATATTTTAAATGGTAAGATATATATAATGTAAAATTATATGATATATGATATATATATGATAAAAATATGATATATGATTGAATATATATGTATATGATATATGATGAAAAAGATATAAATATGATATGATATATGAATGATATATATGAGATATATATATGATCAATGTTGATTATGATATGATATAATAATATATATGAGGGATATGAATATGATGTGTAGATATAAAGATTATGATATATGATATGATATATGATTTTAATATATATGATGTGATAGATATATGATATGATTTTGATATGATATAGATATGATATATGATATGATTATATAGTATATATATAGGGATATATGTGATATATTTTGATGATATGAAAAGATTTTTTTTATGATATGATATGATTTTGGATTTTTAGGGAAAAAAAAATTGAATTTTGTAGAAGTTTTGAGGGAAAGGAAAACCCAAAGACGTTTACATTGACTGACTAAAGAAATTTTTTGGGGGAAGTGTTTGAAAAAAGTTGGTTTCAACTAAACTTGATCATTTCCCTTTAACGAGTTGAAAAACAAACTAAAATAAATTAGATGAATGCAAATTGTTTAATTTACTTATCACCAGTTGAAAAATAACACAAGAAAACCCAATTTAAAAAATTTCCCCGAAAGAGGGGAAAACAGAAAAATTTTAAAATTATCGATTTTTTGGGGAAATGGGATTGGGCAGTTTGAAATATCCGAAATTTTGTTAGGAAGCCTGTTGAAAAAAGGGGGGAAAAAAACTAGTTCTGAGCATTTGCTTTCCTTTATTGTTAAAATTTTTAAAACCGGGGGATCAAAAAATTTCGATTTGTAAAAAAAAATCTGAAGAAAAAACGGGACAAATAAACCCCCCCTGTGTGATTCACATCAGACGCAGTTATAAGGTTTAACAAAACCCCCAAAAGATCCCCAAAACGAAGGAAAAATGTCATCCACGGCAAGAATTACCAGCAAATCGGGCCCAAACACGCGCCTGATTTTTACCCCCAATTCACGCAAAAAAACCGCCCCCCAAAAAGATAATGTTTTATGGATGAAGACAAAAGCTTTCGAAAATGCGTGTTGTTATAAAATCTAAGAGTTGGTTTTCATGACCGGAACCGATCTTCTTGGCACAATGGAAATAAATGTCTTTCAAGAGGCTTTTTAAGGTATAAACAGACAGGCTGGAATGGGTGAATGATCTATACTCCCCGTACTGTTTTTCAATTTTAATCCAATTAAAAACAGCTTTTCAAAGGTCGTGGGGGTGATCTAAACGACATGGTACGTTATCTCAGCTAATCCCATTCATAAACGGGGTTGTAAATGGTATGGGGAATGCAATTTAACGTACGTTATTACTCAATCCCCCTTCATAAAAAAGTTTAAAATTTATGTGGGGAAAAAACGACTGTACTTTACTACGGCTAACCCAAATTTTTCATAAACGGGTTGTCAAATTACGTGGGGTGAATATCAATTTACAGGGTTTGTTATTCAAAATAATCCAATTCTAAAACAGACATTTGTCAAATGGACGGGGGGAATGATTTTACCACACTGATGTTATTCATTTAACCCCATTCAAAAACAAAAGTTGTCAAGGTACTGTGGTGAATGATTAAACTCAGGGATGACTAACAACCCAATTCAAAACAGACAGTTGTAAAAGGTCCGTGTGGTGAATGACAAACGACATGGTACTGTTATTACGTTTATCAACCATTCACAAACAAACAGTTGTCAAAGTCTTTGTGTGGACAAACCAGCATGGTACTTTTTTACACATTACCCATTCATAAACGACGTTGTAAAATGGTACTGTGGGTGAATCAACGCATGGTACGTTATTCCCGCCTTTCCAACCATTCAAAACAGAAGGTCAAATGGACGGGGGAACATCAAACCCAAAGGGATGTTATTACACACTATCCACCATTCTAAACAGACAGTTGTAAAAGGTACTGTGGGGGGTTGCATCAAAACGTACATGGCTGTTATTAATTATCAACCATTCACAAACAGACAGTTGTCAAATGGACGTGTGTGAATATCAAACAACATTACGTTATTACAACTTATCCATCATTCATGAAACCAATTTTAACATTTCGGGGGGTGTATCCCCAATTTTTTAAACCCGATGAGAAAACGCATAAAACCCGAATATTGGGATTCGGTTGAGCCACCGAGGGTGACATGCTAAAGGGGCCACCAGCTGTAACCCCTTCACGGTGTGGGGGGGGAAAAAAAACCCCACAGGGCCCAGAAAATTTGGGACTTTAAAGTGGGAGGGAACACATGGCTCAAATGCAAAAAAAAAACCTGACACAATGCTTTCAGCATCCCCTCAAAAAATACTGCAAAATGGATAAACCCCAAATCCCCTTAGGGAAAAAAAAAAGTGTTCGCCCCAACAGTATTTTACCCCGTTCCCACTGGTTTTTTTTGAACCCTTGCAATGAAACAAAGCAGGTGGTGTTCAGTTTACCCATTCTAAGGCCCTTTTACCCATTTTAGATAAAAGTGTAAATATGCCCCCGGGGACATTTTAAGAGGGTCCCTTTAAAAAACCCACTGAAATAGGGGGGTTTTTAATTAAAGGTTTTAAATTGCAATTTGTTTAAAAACAATTTTGACTTTAAAATATCCTCCCCCCAAGTTTTCCCAAAAAACAAAAAAATTGAAAAAACGAAGAAAAAAAAGATGGTTTTTTAAATTACCTACATGTGGAGTCAACCAAAGGGTTTCTTTGAGAATTAAAATTTTCCTACATATTTTCATGGCCCATATTTACGTATAACACAAAGTCATTAACCCCCCTTTTACAGTGAGTTTATAGTTTTTGGGCCCTTTTAAAAACCTTTTTCGTTGCATTAAGGTTTTAAAGGTAAAACGTCTGACAAAGGGACCATAATTTTTAAAAGGTGCCCCGAACAAACTTTTTAATGTTTCTCCTTTTCAAAGGGTATTGAAAGGTGTGGTTTCAGTAAAAAAATTCTGGGGGGTTTAAAGGGGTTTCCCTTTTGAAAAAATTTTTGCCAAGAAGTTTTAAAAGGGTTTTTAAAAGGTAAACCATGGGGGGTTAAACCCCTCCACTTTTGCCACTTTGGGAATGAAAAGGGGTCAAAAATCAATGCCTTTTTTGGACTGTTACCCAAAGGCAACAGGGGCATTTTTGACGGGTTTTTACGGGATTTGCACCCTAAAATACCGAAATCCCAACAAAAAAAAATGGTAATAGACCGTAAATGCCCCACATGTACCAAAAAAAAGTTTTAAGTGTTTGATTTTTTAAGCACTAATATACGAGCAATAGAAATTTCCCCTTGTTTTGGAAAGCATAAAATTAATGGTTAAAAAATAAACACAACAATTTATTAGAAATGTTAATTTTATTGGGGAAATGCCCCGGTCCTGTCCGCCCCATCTGTATCCTTTTCCTTGAAACGCGGGGTCCGTTTGGAGCCCTTTCGAGCGTTTTGGGCACCTTTGGGTTTGCATGCAGGCAGAATGAAGGTCGGTGTTTTTGCGCTCGTATCCTTTCAAAACCTTTTTTGCTTTTTGACCCTTGTAGTTAGGGGGGGTTAACACACAAACCAATCGATTGTACAACCATGGGGAATGCAACAGATACTGACAGAATTTTGGAAAAGTTTAGCGGCATGCAAAACCCGTCTGTTAAAAACTTTTGTCGTTAATAGATCTGAATTGGAGGTTAATTTTGTTCTGTGTTGAACAAGACCTTTTTTCCGGCTTTTTGGGCTAGACCCATGAAAAAATTTCAAATTTTAAATATTCTTAAAACCAGCAAAAAATTTAACAGGGGTATGAGACAAAAAGGAAAAACCTGAAAAAAAGGGGGCCGGGGCCGGGGCCCCTTTCTGGGACAAAGCCCCTGAACCCCCTGGGTGTTTAATTTTGGGGAAGACCCCCCAAAAAATACAGGGTACTTTTCTTTTCCGGGGGTTTTTTTCAAAAATTTGGGAAAAAGGAGATTTGTAAAAAAAACCAAAAAAAGGAAAATAAACACAGACCGGCAATGTGATTTCCCGAAATTGGGAAAAAATTTTGAATAATTGATAATTTTAATAAAATTACCAAAACAGTTAGTAAAGGGGGAATTTCTGTGGAAGGGTTTCCTGGAGGGGAACGCTGCAGGCATGATATGGAAAAAATTTAACGTTTTAAACACAAACGAAACAAATCCCCAATAAAATGGGAACCCTTCCCCTCCAATTTTTTTTAAATAACCAGGGGGCCATATTATATCATGGTTTCAGGAAGTTTAATTGATCGTTTTAATAATACAACCAGAACTTTGTGAGGGCCAGGCTTGGGTTTTAAACCCTTTTCCCACCCGGCGACTTTTTCACGCACCTCCCCCCTTCCTTCCCTGGGAATTTAGTCGACCGTTTACAAAAAAACACCAAGCCTACACAAAGGCCATTTGATGGGAAAGGAAAGGGCCATGTTCACCCCCCTCCCGCACAATGGTTGGAAAGAGCAAGATCGGTCTTCCCTTGATGGGGAAATAAAAAAAGGTTTTATTATATCTCCTTCAAACGGGGTGGAAAGATTGAATGCCAAACACCTGAACGCCAGTTTTTGTACGTTTATTTTCAGATCAACCGACGAAACAAAAACCAGAACTTAATTTTTGCCATCTTTTTGTTTTGGGGGTTTTTTGAAAAAACAATAAGAAAAATTTTTTTTTATTTTGCTGTAAAAAGAATCTTAAGGTGATAATAGAGTTTTTAAAAAAACCTTTAACAAGCTTTTTTTTGTGGCCAAAAAATTTGGGCAAACTGGGGGACCGATTGTTTTTTCAAAACAATTTACGAAGGGTTAATCTGACGTTTTTTTGAATTATTCCCATATTTGGATTTTTCCCTACAAAACAACAATCCCTCTGCATTCATCATTTTTTAGTTAAACATTAAAACCGGGCAAAACATGTAACGTTTTCAAAATTTAAAAAGAAAACCAAGCCCAGGGACCAAAAACTATGACTGGCTCCAAAACCCCAACTTGGACCCAACTTTTCCCTGACCTCCCCAAAATTTTTCAAAAACAAAAAAATGCTCTATGGGACATGAAAAACCCCCAAAAAACCCCCCATTTTTACCTTTTTTTTTTACCTTTTGTAAAGGGTTTGGTTTTTCCAAAGCGAGATAACATTTTAAAAAGATGCCCCTTTTGAAAAAAAAACCAAAAAAAAAGCAAAAAATATGTCCCGGGTTTTTGTCCGACGGGGGTACCGAGGGGCCCCGCCTGTGAACTCCGCTAGGGGGGTGGGGGGAAAATAAATGGGGAAAAACTAATGAAAAAAAATAAATTATAACAATGTAAATTTATCAAAAAAATTTAAAGATCTTCCCATATAATCAATGCATAGTCATTTAAAATTTTATTTATAACTTTTCTTTTTTGGGGGCTCAAGGCAAAACAAATTGGGCCTTTTAAAACACTTTAGCCCTTTAAAAATGCTGGTATTTGATGGGGAAAACCCCCGGGGTTTTTTTGACGGGGTTGCCGCGGATTTGGTTTTCAGTGTTTTTATTTTGGGTTGCCCCAGCCTAACTGGCCACTTGCAAAGAAACAGAAGCATGAAACGCGTTTTGATCTCCAAAAAAGGGCCCCCCAGGATATTCGAAAAGGTTTTTGTTCAGAAAGTTCCTTTTTTTCCCTTTGGGCCCATTGTTCCGCCTTTTTAAAAATTTGAAATTGGAAAAATTTCGCACCCCCAAGACCCGAAACCTCTTTCCCCCGGTTTTTTATTCATTTTGTTAGAGATCATGGCAACTTTTTGATGCAGGGCACGTGGTTGGTGGTGGAACAACCAGGGGGGGGGATAGTACATAACGTGTAACCCCCTAATCCCATATGTTGCTTTTAACCCTGTGGTTTAATTTAAAGGTTGTTTTTTTTTATTTTTTTTATTTTAAAAATTTTTTTTCATCATTTTTTTTCCACCTTCATTGTTTGTTGTAAAAAATTGTTTTTAACTACATGTACACCTTTTCTGGGCGGTTTTTTAGATATTTTTATTTCCCCCCTTTTTTCCAAAAAATTGGGTCAATCTTGTGTTTTTTTTTGAAGTTTCCGACGGACTGTTTTGAGGGAAAACTTTGTTATAAGGTTTACATGAGCTTAAATGATCAACCCCCACAACAGTTGGGGTGTGGGGGACCCGATGCCAACCCATATGCCAAGGGCCAATCCACCGAAACCATAATGAAGCCACCATAACTTCCGGGGGAAACGTCTCTCGATAAACCCTGGTCTTTAGTCTCGAAAAACATATTTCAGGGGGAAAAAATAAAAAAAAAAAGAAAAGGGAAAAAAGAACGTCCAAAAATGGAATTTGGGGTTTCATTTTTCTAATACCTGAATAAAAAGTTTCTTGTATATCTTGATTTAACCCCAACCACCCAAATCCGTAAAAAACCCCCGGGGGATTTTTTTTGGGGGGAAAAAATCCCCTGTTGAACTGGTACTTTTACCCTTCAAAAGGGGGGAAAAAAACTCCCCAAAAAATAAGCCTGGGTAATATGGTCAGAAAAAATGTTAAGATATGTAAGGGGGGTTTTTTTGGACTGTGGATTTTGGAGGGGTTTAGGAAAGGGTTTTAAAGTACCTAAGGGGGGTTAAAAAGGTTCCCTTTAAAAAGAAACCCTAGGGGGGTTGGGTTCAGAGGTTCCACAAATTTGGGGGGGTTTGGGAAAAATTAGTTTTGGGAAAAGAAACAAAGAAGAAAAAAAGTCCGTTGTTCAGTGGGGTAACATTGATAGAATTATATGGGGAGGGGAGGGCAGGACTGACTTTTCACACTTTGGAAACGGTACTTTAATCCTTAAAAAAAAATCACCGGGAAGTGGATTAAGCGCGAATATGAAAAATCAACAAAAAGCATGGGGATTTGAAAATAAGGGGCCGTTAAAGGGAACGGGATTTTTGGGGGTTTAGAAGGGACGGAATATCGGGGGTTTTTAAAAAAGTAACATACCGGAAATTTGTAATATGACCCTTAAAATGGTCCAAAAATTAAATTTAAAAAATTTCATTTTTGGAAAAAGACATCATCAAATTTTTTGGTATATATTTTTTTGTTGTGGCATTTGATTATGGAGATATATTTGGAAATTTAAAAATTTCTTTAAAAATTAGGAAAACAACATTCTGTTGACATATCAGCCCCCCAAAAAAATTGATTTTATTATTTTATTATTTAAATTGACGTTGAGTGTCGTGGCGGCGGTCAGCTTGACCAAGTTTGGTGTTACAGAATGTGGGGTTTTCCCGGCGACATTGTTCCCTTTTAACACTTTAAACCCTAATTGCTTCTCCCCAGGGTTAAATGGGTCCTTTAGGGGGAAGGGGTTTATTGCCCAAACCCAATGGGCATGGGTGTATACCCCCGGGGGATGGTTTTAGGGGATTTAACCCGGAGGGGGAATAAAAGTGACACCCCCTCAGTTGGTGGACAGCCCCTAAAGTCCACATTATTATTATTATTATTATTGTTTTTGAAAAAAAATTAATAAATTTTGATCAAAAAAAACGATTTTTTTATTTTATTATTGAAATTTACGTTTTTGTAAAAAAGAAAAATTTTTTCTAATGTAAAAAAAAATGATAACCCAAAAAACAGATGTTAAAAAAAACTCTCGCCATTAAAGTAAAACCCTTGCATGCACTATTTTCCAAGGGGCACATATTTCCAGTGTTGTGATGACATTAATTGTACTTTCTAAACCCCAAAAGTTTTAGTCAAAAAAAAAAACCAATGGAGCCGGAAGGTTTATGCTACATATGAACTTGGACAATATGGGCAATTTTGGGGGAAAAAGTCTTTTAAAACTTTTTTTAATTTAAAGATAGCAAGAAAAATGGGGAATTTTAAAAATTTTCCCCTTTTCCCGAAAAAAAAATTCGAGGGGGTCAAAACAAAAAACTTGTACTTTAAAAAATTTCAAAATAGGCAAGGGTTAAAAATCTGTAATGGTTTTTCACGATAATCCGTTTGATGTCAGAATAAAGAATTTCGGAACAGAATTTGGGCCTTTAAATTTTTTTTTTTGGTTTTTCCTTTTTAATTTATATTGAAAAAATGGTTTTTTTTTGCCTCCAAAAAAAAAAATAAAAATATAGGGCCCGTCGTTAAAAAAACACAATGCTTTCGGACTTTTTTCAACGGGGTTTATCCCTACACAAAAAAAAAGAATCGGTCAATTGGTGGTCTTTTACCTTAAAAGGGGAATTCGTAAAACAGAGCAGACCAAAGGGAATGAAATTGGTCCTAGTTTAAGAAAAACACACATACCATGGTTTTTCCAAATTACCAATGTTGTACAATGTACCTTCCCCTTTAATGTATATCTTTATTCAAAAGGGAAGATACCCAAGAAGAAATTTTACAAATTACCAATGTTGACCTTCCTTCAAGTATATCTTGATTCAAAGAGGTAAAAAAACCCCAAAAGTTTTGAAACCAATGTTGTACCTTCCCCCAATGTTTCGATTCAAAAGGGAACCAAGAATTTGGCCCATTCCCAAAGTTTCCTTCCTTCAATGTATATCTTATTCAAAAAGGAAGAACCATAGCATTTTTCCCATTACCAAACCTTCCCCTTTAAGTATATCTGGTTAAAAAGGTAAAACTATAGAAAAGGGGCCAACAACCAATGTTGTACCTTCCCCTTTAATGTTATCTTGATTCAAAGAGGAAGAACCTAGGGTTTAAAATTAAATGTTGACCCCCTTTAATGATATCTTGATTCAAAGAGAGAAGATAATAGAAAAGGGTTTTAAACACCAATTTTTACCTTCCTTCAATGTTAGTTTTTTTTTTTGTACCCTTTGCAGTAGGAAATTTTTTTTTGGGATGACTTTTTTAAGGATATTGACATATTTGGAAAAAATTTGCAAATGTTTAATGAAAAATAAACAGAAACCCAAAATGTAAAATTTTAGTTATTTTATTGTGTCATTAATGGAAAATAGGGAAAAAGCATTCAGATGTGCTTGCTTTTTAATGTCAAACGGATCGGGTGTAATCTATTTCAAATTTGTAAAATTTTTTAAAAACACACCAACTTGATGTGATGTCAAGTATTGTTTTGCCCTATGTTTGACCATTTAAACCATTCAAAATTCCCCTTTCGCCCCTTGGTTTTTAAAATGATACCATTTTAAAAGTGTTGGTAGGCTTTTACCATTCAAACCATTCAAATGCGAGGGTCCCTTGATTCACCATTAAGTATCCCAAAGGTTTTTTTTAGCTGCTACCATTTGGAAAAATCCAAACAAGGGTTTTTAATGACCACCATTAAACCATTTAAAAAATATAAAACCCCCATTCAAAACCACAAAAGCGAATGGTTTCAAATGGTGCATCAACTTTCAAAAAAAGGGACCAGAAAAGGGGGGTTAATTAGATTATAACGATTTTGTAATTGGGCCACAGGGTAAAATCCCTAACCAGTTTTTTTATACCCAAGGTTTTTTTCACCGTTTTTTTGGAAAACAATTTGTGATTCCCCAAACGTACCTTGATCATCTAGGGAAAAGGGAAAGCAAGAAAAAAAAGTCATTTTTCCCGGCAACAAATAAAAAACCCCTCATCTAAAAAAAGAACATGTCTTTGGGGATGACACAAAACCCAAAGTGTATATCCCCTCCCCAGCTCGTGGCGATTGGATCTTTATCCTGTAAAGACCAAGCATCACTTTTTTTTCCCCCTTTAACCCCCCTATAAAATTGCAGGGGTTTTGAAACTACCTTTCAAAACCTGTCGTCGGGGGGTTTTAAAAGGGTTTGGGTTTCTTCACATGACCAAAACGGGAGGTTTTGAAAGGTGGTGTAGAAAACTACCCTATGTATACATGTTTTGACATAATGTTTTCTTTGTCCCCCATTTTCCCCTTTTGGAAGAAAAACGATAGATTTTATATCTTGGGGTTACCCTTATGTACATGTAAGGTGCTCAGACTTCTGAAATTTTTAAGTTGGGTGCTTTGAGGGTTACTTAGCTTTTCTTTTAAAACTTAGTGCCTCCAAAAAACCCTCCAAATGTTTTGGCATGTGGTGTTTTACAGACAGCTTTCTTTATGACTTGTATCAGCACCCTTTTAAACCTCCCCTCCCAAAAGGGTTTTTGGGATTTGGGTGTACTTATAACAAAGGAAAGGCATTTGGGAGGTTAACCGTCCCTTATTAACGTAAAGGCAGATTTTTTGGGATTACAGTAACAGAAGGGTTAATAAAATGCTCATGCCGCTTTTGTTTCCCTGTTCAATAGACATTTTAGGGCAGAGACATGGGACCCCCACGGACATGATTTGGAGGGGCTGAGATTTTAAAATCTTTACTTTTATAAAATTAAAAATAAAGTTAAAAATGTAAATTATGAACCTGTAGTCTGTGGTTAAATAATCAATATTGAAAGAAAAAAACCCTTAAAATTCCCCCCCCATTTTGAATCGGGTTAATTTCCAAACCCCAAAATCCCCTTTCTAAAGGTTGCAGTACATGCTCTTTCAAAGTGAAGGGTTTGGAGGATTCGGGTAAGCAAAAGGGTAGGAGTTAGGAAGGATTCGTTTTTTAACAAATGGGCTGGAGTTTGAAGGATTTGGGTTATTTTAAGCAAATGGACATAGGGGAATTGGGGAAAGGGTTAGGTTAGTGTAAGCAAAAGGGGTTTGGGGTTGGGGAAAGGGTTTTTTATTTGGGGAAAGGGTAGGGGGTTAGAAGGGTTCGGGGTTTTTTAAGCAATGGGCCTGGGGTTAGGAAGGATGGGGATGTGTAAACAAAAGGGGCCTGGGGGGTTAGGGGATTCGTTTTGTAACAATGGGCCCAAGGGGGTTGGAAGGGTTGTTTGGGAAACAAAAGGGGCCCAGGGGGTTTGGAAGGATTGTTATGGGGAAGCAAATGGGGGCCAGGGGGAAAGGGGGTTGTTAGTAAGCAAATGGGCCAAGGGGGTTAGGAAGGGTTCAGGAAGCAAAGGGCCTGAGGAGTTTTAATATTTGCTTGATGTGCAATGATTTATCTGTATGTTGGGGAGGCTGCACCCCATGGTTTTCTGGGGACTTGAACAATTCTGTTGGTTTGTTGGGGTAAGGTATGGCGAATATATGCCGTCCCTTTTGGGTTTCATACCTACATTGAAACATTTTTAAAAAAGGGGTGTTTTTTTTGAGATTTTGTGCATGGTTTTTCGAACCAGTGTTTACTTTTGTTTCCCCCCCCGATCTTTGCTTTTGTTGTCTGGTTTCCCCTTTTCGGTTATTTTGTTTTGTTTTACCCGTTCCGTTTGTGTGGCGGACCGTCGTCTGCTTTTTTTGTTTTGCCCATTTGTTTTGCTGCTTTTTGGGCCCCCCATTGTTGCGGTTGTTTCATCAAAGCAGGCGCATTTTTGAGTCAAAGAAAACCATTAAAGTGTCCTTTGGGTTTTAACGGGTCTGTTTTGTTTTGGGGGAAAGGGGACCAAAAATTGAAATCTTTTAACCCCACAACCGTAAACAATTTTTTAAAACAAAAAATACCCAATGTATAAAAAAACCAAATGAACACAAGTTTATCTTGTTTTTTTTTAAATCTAAAAAATTTTGGGTTACTGTAATAAATTTTCCCTTTTTTAAAAAAACCGGGAAAATCCCCCTTCCCCCACAAAAATGTTAAAAAAAAAATTATTTTCGGTAGAACCAAAAAAAGGAACCCGAATGACAGGTAAAAATTGTAGATTTGATGGTGGAATAAAAAACTTATTGCAGGACACCATGTGCCTTTTAACTGACGAACCATCAGAAATCAGATGCACAAACCGTCAACCATGGGCCCGACATCTACGAATGGGTGCCGGTCGGGTTTGGCACAGTGTTCTGATCATTCCGGGGAAAAAATCCCCGCCCACCGGGAAAGCAAGTGTCCCTGAGCAAGACCTTTTCCCTATTCTTCCCCCCCCCAGGGTAAATTTCCGCGGGGAGGTTGGGTTGTGTTTTTATTATATGGCTGTAATGGCAGCAATTGACTTACCCCAGGGGGCTGAGATGGTTTCAGGGAAAGATTGATGGGATGAGCAGGGTAAAAATACGCCTTTCACCTTTGGGGGGTCGCAAAATAAGTCCATATTATTATTATAAAATGATCATATGAAAAAAAAAATGTCCCAAAAATTTTGTTCAAAAAGTTGAAAGCAAGGGTTTTAATTTAGACATTTTTTGAATGGATGGGGGATGGATTAAATGAATTTTGCGATATTCGATTCATGTCCGCATTTGCTACAAAATCACCTCCAACCTTTTGTTAACAAATGTCTGAAATTTAAATCCTACATTATGCAAGGATTAACGGAGCTGTTAAATGGTCTTTTGTTAACTATATCTTTGAAGCTCCTTATATACATAACAGCAAAAGAAACGTCACCCCCTAAATTTTGTTAAGTAATTATAGTATTAAACATAATAAATATACAATGTTGTGGGATGGTTGGCTGCCAGGTCAACCAAATTTCCCACATTGTGTTTGTGTTACACCATACTCATAATATTCTTCATTAAACAAATTATATTAATTATAAAATGAAAATAATAAGTATTTTTAGGGGTGACTTTTCTTTTGCTGTTATGTATAGATAATGTTGGACTTAAATTTCAGACATTTGTCAACAAACACAGGGATTATAGGTCAGATCTTGTAGCCCAAAGTCTGAAAAGTATCATGACATCGAATTTCAGACATTTAAATTTCTGAAATTTAATCCATCATCCGAGTCCATTCATAAAATGCCTGAAATTAAATACCGTGTGCAATTTCAGACATTTTGATACTAAAAAGGATTTGACATTTCCGTTCATAGTGGATTAAAAAAATTCGGGCTACATGCTTAACACGTGTAAATTGTGTCTCTGTTTTGACCTTGTACCATCCAGTCGGCTATATTTAAAACAAATTGACTAAAATAACAATTTGCAATATTTTGCATATTCAATGTCATTGTGGTTTGTAAACTTACGGTAATTAACATAATTGTCCAAACAAGAGAGGAAGTATTTGTGGAAAGGATGTTATGATAAAAATTATCCCACAAATAATTTCTACACTTAATTGGTACTCTTCTTTTCTTTTTTTAAGTACAGAAGCATAGACCGTTAATAAATTCTTTTCAACCACAGGAGATAAACTGTTTAACCTCCAGTTCTTTTCAGAACTTATTACTGCTCAATTTAAGAATTTCACATGGTTGTCACCGCAAACAGTCTTTACTTATCCTTTTCACCATGCAAAGCTACAAATATTAGTTTAACTGTAAATCGCACAAGATGCTCACAGTTTAAAGGTGCAATATCATCACGATCAACAGGGTATGGAATCGGAGTGCTTGTTTTAGATTACAAGCAACTCAGTGACCGAAAATAATTCCCTGCATGATGAGGTCACATTACCGTTGCTGCTGCAGATGAGTCAGTAATTTTCAGTCGCTTAATTTTCATCTTAACCCTCCTACTGTTTGACCATTTTAAACCATTCAAAATTTCCACTTACCAAAACGCCCATTGGTTTTGTACACACATGGTGATACCATTTGAACAGTGTTGGTATCAAGCTTTACTACCATTCAAATCCATTCAAATGCATAGAGGTCATTGATTCACCACTAGAAGTATCCAAACAAGGTTTTGTATTAGCTGTACTACCATTTGGGAAAAATCCAAACAAGGTTTTGTATTAGCTGACCACCATTCAAAACCATTTGGGGAATCAATACTGCACATGTTATTTCACCATTCAAACCACAAAGCGAATGGTTTCAAATGGTGCATCAACTTGTATGAAAAAGGTACCAGAAGTAGGAGGGTTAAACTAGGACATTGATTCCATGCCCTGTTGAAAGTCTACTAGGGGTGTGTGTTTTCGGATATTTTTGGAACCAGATACCCAAAATCAGGAAACATGCCTCCGGTGGTGCACAAATACATGTACTGTAAATGGTAACAAAATTGACTTTTACAGTACAGAGGATACCATCCTTAAATCAATCTTTTCTTTACTGTGCCGTCTTTATTAAAGTAAAACAATTAGGCAAATATTCCCTCCTGAGCTGCTGGTTTGATAAGTTGTTTGAAGCAGCCCTGCCACGCCCTTTGCAGTCTTAACGATTCGATACAATGTATCACAAACAGTTGGAGAAAAGTGTATGGAAAATGTCCCTAAAGTACTACAAAGGCTTTATTGGAGTGTAATCTCTTGAATAAAATATAAAATTGTCTGTAAAGTGTAAACATTACATTGTTCAAGAGTCCCAGATTTCTGTTCTCGCTCAAATGTTAAGTCCGATTTCAAAAAGTCGTTTACGGTATGGAACCAAAATGGAACCGAAAAATGGAACCGGGTAATGACAGTTTCGGTCGCATATCCGGGTACCCGGATACCCGGCACAGACCTAAAGTCTACTCTGATCGAGACGATATTGCCCCTTTAACCCATATCCGGCGATCTACGTGATAACCCGTAGATATGTAAAACGCTACAAATGCCGACCTACGTGATTTTCCGTATCGTGTTTTTGTCCAATTCCAATTTACGTTTTTCGAAATGTATTTCATGATTATAGATATGAAATTAGACAAGTCTGACATCATAATAAAGTGCATGTTCTCCTCTTTCCATCAGTATATAATGTGTCTGTGTCGGTGATTGTAATATTCTCTAAATAAGAATCTTTCTGATTGTGTGCAAAACAATGCATCTCTGTGCGGGGCTTGACACATAGTCTTTTGTGTTTTACATGGTTAGCGGATATGGGTTAAGTGTAAATCACTAGATGCTCTCATTTTAACTGTAAATCATGCTAGATGCCCTCAAGTCAAACAGTGTGTCCATTTCCAAACAGGGTCATCCAAAAGACAACCCAAAGATATGCTGGCTACATACATTACTGTAGCTAACACTATACCAAGTGATGAAAACATGCATTTTATCATGTAAATATAGCACAATATAAAATACTGGACTATTTCTGTCGAAAGGCCTTTCAACAGAAATACAAAACTAGATTTTGTAGGCTACATACCATGGACACCTGTGAGATGTACACGTTTTATACAAGTGTCGCATTGTATTTATGTCAAGGTAAAACGTTGGCGGATAATTTATAGCAATCCTTACAATGAAGGCTCATACTGTACACTGTACACAACAATACAGGACCTGTTGAATACAAATCCTAGACTCGTTGAATTCACAATCATGTACAATTATGACAAATACATACTTCTGAGTTAGATGCAAATTCATAATAATAAAAAGGCACAGTAATTTTAAACTTGTATGATTATTTGCTTAAAGGGACAGTACCATCACGATCAGAGCAACCTTTCACAGGGCATAGAATCGTGTCCTAGTTTAGAAGAACACACAGTGACTGAAAATGACTGGTTATTTATGCAGCAGCGGTAAGGCAAAAAATATAAAATTTGTTGAGTTGCCTCCAGTGAAAATATTTGAAGAAGTCGGTCGATTCGGTATTTTTTTTTATTATTTTTTCACCTTGACTGTCATTTTAAGATTGAAATGCATTGGAACTGAAACCACATACCATGTTTTTCATTTGTATACCAATCAGCAAGGAATTTTGCTTCAGAAAAAGTATCCCAAACATTTTGTTGTACTTTTCGCTGTGATTGTACAGCAATTCATCCATATTGCATGCAATGCTCAACATGCAACATGTGAGTGGCCATTCGATTTGAAAACGTAGATCAGTGCATGCTGACACCGCAGTGCGGGAGCCAGTGCACAACGTGTGAGGCCATTTCATTTGAAAACGTAGATTGAGTCACGGTGACGTAAATTTACCAGAAAAACGTGGAAAATTTCATCACATCAAACATATTATGTTTTATACAAAGAAATTGGTAAGTTTCATTAATAAATAGGCCTATGAATGACGGGGGAAAAAAAATAAAAAAAAAAAAAAACACCCGCGATTACAGCACTTTTGGGTCGGGCTTTTTTTTTTTTTGGCCTAATAATTTTAATATAACCTTATTCGCTCAGTGCACATCGTAGCCCTCTAGCGGTGAATTTGCACCCAGTGTCTTGATGATAGCCATGCGTCGTGTGAGCGTTGTGCGTACACTTTATGTGTGTATGTTGGTGCTACAGCGATGTACATCTACCAGCTAATGATTGCTGGAAATATTCCACGTCTACGCACATCAACTGCAAAATACGGCAAACGCGACGCACTTTCGCGCCCACAGTGTCTAATGACATGTGCCCTCAACAGCTCATGCACAGTACGAATTATGTGGGGTATTATTTTCAGTCAATGAGTTAATCTAAAACTAGTATTCCGATTCCATGCCCTGTTGATCATGGCAATATTTAATGTATCACATACTTTTTAAAAAGAAAATACTTTTACGTTAAACTGATAACATATTTCCGGTTTCAAATTTGTGAGTAGTACCTACAGGTATATATACACTGACTGGCCATAAGTATTGAACATCCCCAAAGTTCAGTTTGGAGAACTGTGTTAATAATTATTTTATTTTATTTACACTTAACCTCTCAGTACCGAATTGTTTTGACAAAACAACCGCTGGTGACCGCATTGTTTGACCACTCAAGCTGAAGCACAATTCTTACACAACAGAAGCTTGTGTTCAAGGCCAATTTACAAACCATTATCACCTTGAAGATATCGTTTTAGTTGGTGGATACGTGCGCTATATAAGTCCACACATTATTATTATTATTATAATAAATGTCCAGGTTCTCGGTCTTTGTTTCCTCAGTGTGATCTGTAAACCAAACACTTTTTGTACACAAACACTGGCCTCCGTGGTGTTTGGCATTTCGATCTTTCCCCTCCAGTTTGAAGGATTGCATATGCAACCTTATTTTATTTCACCATCAATGGAAAGATCCGATCTTCTCTTTCCAACCATTGTAGTTGGGTATGGAGGTGAACATGGACAAAACACAGCTTTATAACAAATGCCTTTGTGCTCAGGCTAGTGTGCTTTTTTTGTGAAAGTTGGTCGACTAAAGTCGCCTATGTAAGGAAGAAGGGTATGAGTGCAGTCAACTAAAGTCGCCTATGGTAAGGAAAGGGTTAAGACTTCTTGAAAGTGCCTGTGTTTTGAAGTCAATGTTCTTTTTTACTGTTCTTGCTCGGAAATTATGTAATATTTTTTACACGATCGATGAAATCGGATTAAATGATCATCTCACCTGTTACTTGTAAAGTGCTATTTTGCGCATGTTGCAATACTTTTGGCCAGTGAGTGTACTTGTACATTGCCTGTTACCTGTACTTCTTACTAGTGTTAGGCACGTGTGAGTTTATTAGCAATTTCATTTGATAAATTTGCATCAAAACCAGGCTTATTCACAATTATACAAAGTTTTTCTTAGTTATTCACTGAAGCATTGCTAAACAGTCTAGGTGCCATTTTTTTGACCGGCAATAAATTTATCTTGTTAGTTTCAACTGATAACACCGTCTTATCAATTAATTTGTTCATCTTATCAAGGTACAAACATACACCTTAATACTCTTTCACAATGCTATGGTCAATTATTTTGTGAAAATGAAGACTTAAATTTGAAAGTAATTATCTTCCTTTCTAAAAGGAAATGAGTAATACATTTCCATGGGTATTGAACTACAAAATAATGTTGTAAACAAATATTCAGACGGAATCTCTTTAAATCCAACTTACATGTAGGGTAGCATTGGGGATCCAGGGGGACTAAGGGCTGTAGCCCCCTAAATCGTTAAAAACTTTTTTAAATAAAAAGGAGAAAAAGTGAGTGGGGGAGGGAGGGAGAACACTCATTCCCTCACTGTGCCTTGTTTTTCATTGTAATGAAAAAATGATTGATTCTCCCCTAAAAATGTTTTGGATCCGCCCATGGGAGTTACGCACGTACAAATGCAATTTCAGAATTAAATCCTCCTTAAACTAGCC
>CM055824.1:12395161-12641998 GCA_029582265.1 Zoroaster sp. YZ-2022
CCAGAAGTCTATTACCTACATGAAGTGTACCACTCGTGTACTAACCTAGTCCACGGCATAGTACTCCAAGAACAATGGATTTTGGCCCATTCGTGACGTTTTGTTCCACAAACAGGACGAACGTGGACAATTTTTGAAAATAGGAATTTCATAGAAATTGCCCACGTTCGTCCTGGAAAAAAATACGCTTGGCGTATTTGGAGTACAATGACGTGGTATGGATTATAACAGGCTGGTATATAGACTGGACTCCTGTCTTTATCTTATTATCAACGATAGAGACAGGCTCCGGGCAAGCCTGAAGATATGGCGTCATGCTTTGAGCCTCGTGAATTACGCTACCGGCCGGCCGCGCGGCCGCCATGTTATATTCACGGAGATTCAACTTTGACCTTGCACGCGGTGATGGGTGTACATCCAGTCCACGCGCAATATCTCCAGCGATATTTGGATGGCAGAAGTACGCGCGCGCTTATTAGCGTTCATATATTCGCCCGCTCGCACGCGGTAGATCTTTGACGCAACGTATCCAATGAAATCCTTTGAATGGTATGCCCGAAGTCTAGCTCCTGGCATACCATTCAAGGGATTTCATTGGATACGTTGCACCGAAGATCTACCTTCACGGTTTGAGGCTCGCGCGCGAATGTCGCGTCGCGTTTGGCGTATTTTTCGCATTTGATATGCGCGGAATATCTCAGGCGATCATTGGCTGGGAGAAATATTATACTCGCGGGCATAGTACCATAACATGCGCATTAAAGGCCGGTTCATACTTCACGTGAATGGTTCACGGCAAATATTCGCGGCGAAGGTTCGCAAAAGTTGAACACATTTCAACTTGCGCGAATCATTCGCCGCGAATTTGATGACGTAAAATTCGTTTCGCATTCGCTTTCGCATCAAGTATGAACCGGTATGAGCCTCAAGATCTGACGTCACGCTTTGAGGCTCGTGAATTACGCCAGATACCTGCCGCGGCCGCCATGTTTTCCCGAGATTCAACTTTGACCTTGGTTGGTAGCTAGCGCAGTGCGAGCCTTGAAGCATGACGTCAGATCTTCAGCACAACGTATCCAATGAAATCCCTTGAATGGTACGGCAGGAGCATGTCTTTATTCTTGAGGATAAAGTGGCCATCATCAAGACACTGGGTGGAAATTCACCGCTAGAGGGCTACCATATGCACTGAGCGGATAGACTTCTGTATGTTATAACTAAATGCTCAAATGGTACATCAAAATGTTTATCAGCTTCGCCGATAGAGTTAACGTTTTTTTTTTTTAATATAGTGTTGCCAATCTAAGGCCTACTGTCAAACATTAAACCATTAACTTAACTAACTGACTAGGGAAAGTCTATTTTTAAAGTCGAATAACTAATCTGTACAAAAAAGTCTCCATATTCATTCAGGAAATTACTACGCATGTGACATGACGATGGGGATCAATCACCAAGGAGTAACAGGGCGAACCTTCCGCCACTCGGCGATGGTCGGGTTGGACGCCACGCGGTCGAAGACGGCCTTGAGTTTGGGGAATTTAGCCAGAGAGTTGGAGAGGTACATTTCGACAAGTTCCACCATATAGAAGAAATGTATATCGGCCGCGGTCAGCTAAGTTTATGAAAGAGAAACAAAATTATAATATTACATTCTGCCAACATTTAAAAACAAGATTTTGAGAAAGAACCTGCTGTGTTCGAAACGTAAGGCCAATAACTATTAGTTTACCTTAAAAACAAAATAAAATGTGTTTTAATGAAAGATTAATCACATACCCCCTTCGGTAAATCACCAGAGGAGCTGGAGGGGATGGGGACACCCCCTGGGCCAATCATTTTTATAGAGGGGGAGAATAATAATATTGGGTCTTATATAGCACGAAATCTATCATTACTCTATGGGCTTTTTACATGATTGCCCCCTGGTCTTTGGGCCAATGTCTACCCTTAAACTCTCTCAGCTCCCTGGGGAGTATACAGCTCTGTGCTGCCGTATTCAGCGCTTCAGTGGCTATTAAACAGTATCTGAATCTGAATCTGAATCTGAATCTGAATCTGTGAGGGCAGAGTTGGTTGTTGTGCTTGATTAGCCCTATATGCGCTGTAATGGCAGCAATTGAGCTGTATACTCCCCAGGGAGCTGAGATGGTTTCAGGAATGATTTATGAGCCTGATGAGCAGGGGTAATAATATAATGCACCTTGAGCACCAGTTTGGCGGATATGTGCGCTATATAAGTCCACATTGTTATTATTATTATTATAAATACAAGGGTCGGGCTGTGATGTAGTTATACAAAAAGTCTGTTGATACTTGGGGAAAAACGGTTTAAATGCTGGTTGTTATTGTATTTCCTATTTTCTTAGTAATGCACACAACGTGATAAGCTAAAGCTGTCCGAGATTGTTTGTTCAGTGTATAGCAGGGGCGGATCCAGGAGTCCTGAAAAGGGGGGCACCCCCTCGTAGTGGGCGAGCGCTGAAGGCGCGAAGCCCTAGGCGGGGTCTGGGGATCCTCCCTCAGAAAAATTTTGAAATTCCAAATGCTAATAATAATATGCTTTTTCCCAGCATCTACATTAGCCATGCACAGATTCTTGTTTCTTGGGAAGGCGCCCTAAAAAAAGGCGCTCGAAAAATTGGTGCTCTGCGAAAAAAATAGGGGGGAGCGCCCCTGGTGCCCCCTCTAAATCCGCTACTGTATAGCAACACTGACTTACTATGAGAAGGCAAGTAAGCAAATTTGTTAATAGTTAACGGTTTTTGCTTCAGTGTTGTTTCCCTACAAAATGGTCGGCGGCCTCGGTGGAAATTGTTTTATTTTATGGAAAGTATGGCTCACAATACAGCCTGAAAAAATGTATGCTGTTGGCTCGGGCTATAGGCGTACGGCCTACCTGGTTTCCAACGAAGTAGTCCCCACCGTGATCCAGCTCCAGAAGCCTCGTCAGTCGCTCGTAAATAAGAGGAACCTCAACCTCCTGTAGGTTCTTGGTGTGTTTGGCCTAGATTGAATTCAGATGAAAAGAACATTTGAAAAGAACATTCTTTTCAACCTTTTAGTTGTCAAGAAATATATCATAATCATGGCCGTTGCCATGATACCCTTTGTTGTAATTGCTTCCAGGAGTATAAATGGGTTTATTTGAGGTAGAGATAGTTAATGTGTTTGATTAGCCCAGTAGCGCCAAAAAAGGTTACACGCAATATACTTCCCATGGAGCTGAGAAAGATTACAGAAATGATACTGGCTAATCCTAGTGACCACGGAGAAATAATGTAAATCACGTTCTGGCATTATGTGAAATAAGCTAAATAAAAATGAAATATTATGATTATAATAATTATTTTTTTAAACTAACCTGAGAAAGTTTCATTGCATATTTTAGGTGCTCACGTTTTTAAGGGGAAAAAACTTTTTTATTTTCGTTATGTTTTTAAAGTCCCCAGTTTTTTTTCTCCAGAGACCTAGAACCAGTGCCTCAAGCTTCCCAAGATTTATATCATTTTAAATAGTAAAGTATCAAATGTGGAAGAAGGCTTCGTATCTAATAGTACACGTATCCACCAAACTGGTGCTCAAGGTGCGTTACATTATTACCCCTGCTCATCAGGCGCATAAATCATTCCTAAAACCATCTCAGCTCCCATGGGGAGTATGCAGCTCAATTGCTGCCATTTCGGCGCGTATAGGGCTAATCAAACACAACAACCAACTCTGCCCTCACAGGTACCCATTTACCCCTGGGTGGAGAGAAGCAATTATAGTAAAGTGTCTTTGCTCAAGGATACAAGCACCATGGTCGCAGCCAGGATTCGAACCCACATTCTGACGACTCTGATGCACAAATCCGATGCGCTAAAAACCGCTCAGCCATGACACTAGGCACATCTGGCGTCAGCGTTTAGCGCAAAGCTCTCCCGGCGTGTGGCCATGTTGGGGCCAATAATTGTATAGAGCCGCTACGTAATCACACCAGCCAAATTGTTGCGTAATGTATATTGCATCTGGCAGTTCACGACAGTTGCTATTTTAAATTTTAGTACATATTTTGTTTATTACAAAAATTAATTCAGAAGCAAAGCATTCATGGAAAATAGTAATTCACTGCTGTGGAGGTTGTTTAATGAGGATAAGTCCCAAATACAAAATGTACGGTAAAGACAGAAGACAAATAAATCTGCAGCGGGTAGCAGAAATATATCGCCAGAATTAGAAACCCTTACCGTTTCTTCCTCAGTTGTGGAGTGGAAGATGAGATTCATTGGCGGGAGAATGTCGTCCGCTGTGTCGATAACCATATCAACAGACAACGCTTCTAATTCACCATTCCCAAAGAAACCTATCAAGGAAAAGTATATGAAGTTAATAAGCTGTGTTAGTTGTACTCTATATCTGTATCCATCCAGCCAGTCCAATGGGCAAAACGGTACATAATTATTTATTGTGTCCTGCTCGCGCACGTGGCACACGACGTCTTCCCCGGGTGGGCAACGGGGGATGGCCAATGAGAGAGCCCAAAAAACATTGGCAGACGCTTCCATTATTACCAGGTTAAAACTGTCTATCTATTTTCAATTAAACATACATATGAACACTAAAATTGCGTTAGAATACTTACTCAACATTTTACAATATACTGCAAAATCTCATGATATGAATGTATGAACTGCAAAAGAAACTTAACAAAATCTGCGAGTCCTTCATAATTTTTTTTTTTTAAACACTGTACAGGCCTACCTATAATCTGAATGGAAACTTTACAGAAAAGCTTCATAGCGTGTGTGTTTAATTAGTAGACTCGTGAATATTCATATATTTGGGAAAATCGACCAATCAGATTGTTTTTCCGGTATTCAAGTCATTAGGTGATTCACTTCTGCCATTGCCAAGTATGTAATACACTGGGATCGAGGCAGTTGACGCGTACAGTGCACGCTATGAAACGGCGCACATCCACGCAGAATAAGGCCAATATCTACGACTTCATCTCATGTCAACTCGTGGACGAAATAATTATGGTTCTGAAAATGTTATAATTCGGGATATTTAGGAGGTGGCCACCATTATTAATTTATCTGACACCGAGAAGTTTAAACAATTTTGCATGGCCCCTATTCATCCCTGTCCCTATTTTTAATCTCTCACAAACGTGAGCCTCAAATTAGAAACTTTCACAGTAAAAGGTTTGATTGTATATTTCGTGAAAAACTAATGACTGCCCGGATACCAACAATCAATATTGTACCTTCTCTTTAAAATAACTTTAATTTACGTGTCTCTTTATCAAACGGTGTAATTTGCAAACCTAAAAATAAATAACATGCGGTTACACAAACCTGACACTACACAGCTAATTCGACAGATTTATTAATAGCCGCCAGATGAATATTTAAAAGAAATTCTATGGTTCTGCTAATTTACGCCCTCTTGTAAATGATTTACAAGTACCGTTTTTCTTACCGTACTTTCTACCCAGGTATCCAATTATAGCCTTACTCTGCACATACTGCTTGCCGTCAATTTCTAAAGCAGGAACTTGAAAAGTTGAAATGGCTAAAAAAATCAAGAAGAGAAATATCTAGTATAATATATATTAAAACCTAAATCACTGTGTTTTTGGGTGCTGTCATTATCCCCGCCTTCTGTTTATAATTTACACAGCGCATGCGCATTGATATCACCTGTGTTTGTCTCAAGAGACCCAAAATATCGAATTTAAAAAGCGAATGAACTTTGAAAGGTAATATCGTTATTAAACGAACACAAACAATTATGGAATTCGGAAATGGGAAACTGTATAAACGCGATATTTAAAACGCGCTTGATTCTGATTGACAGCCACGCTGACCAATCGGAAGACTGCACACGCCCTCGTGCAAGGATTAAAATAGTGACCCAGCATTTTATTAATTTGAGTTTTTATTTTACAATGTCTCAAATGAAAGCTTATAACATCCTTAATCCCAGAAAAATAACAATTCAACGTTTAAATATATATTTGTTACCGTCAAATCGGCCCAAACACGGGCGATATAATCTCTAACATTGGTGTCGAAATGCAAGTTGTCGAAATATTAGGCCTATGTTAGCAAGTGGTGTGATATAGTACCCAGCAAAACCCTGGGTGTTCAAATATTTATTATATATTTATATAATTTATTTATTTATTTATTTATTTATTTATTTATTTATTTATTTATTTATTTATTTATTTATATTTGTTTTGCTACATAAAAACTATGTCCAATTGCTGGATCGATTGGAATAATTCTGCCATGCTGTGTTTTAAACAATTTTTTCACATACTATGAACGTTTGCCGGATATGTGAGGCCTCTCTTAGCCATCATACTTTGTATATGGGAAATTTGGTCTTGCAGTTAATCCGAAAATGTCATCTTAAACTATCATATTTCGTTCAGCTCAGCTATAAAATACTTGAATCTGTATAATTAGTGGAATTTCATCTTGCCAATTTGTCTAGTGTAATTCAAAGCTTACTTGGTTTGATTAGTGGCCATTCACTCCTTTCAAAACGGCTGTCTTCGAACTGCACCCCAGCTAGCTTAAACAGATACCGGATACTCTCCACCCTCCCCCTCCCATTGAAGTACAATAGCTTGTACTGCGGCATAGTTAATTGCAGGAATCCGATGTGGTGGCTGTAAGCCGAGAGAATCCGCGAGTGATCCAAACCAGGCGACTGACTGACTAACAAGTTCGCACAGCTACAACATATTACACGATAACTGCTGAGAGCCAGATCTGCAAGTGAGGCAACTATACAGTTGAGTCCTTTGTTTGGTTGGGGTCAGACGTATGGTTATCATAGTGTATACATATCCTTCCATGGTAATCGGTCATGTATGTAATTTTGCAAGATCAGACACAATGGGTGTGCAGGTTACGTTCCAAACGTTGAAGTTGTATAACCCATATTTTCCCGCGTTATTTCACTGGTAATATCCTACAACCCTTTTTTTCATGGGAGCATTGCTATGAACGGTAAACATAATGATATAAAAGTACACAATTCTCTATCTAAACATTATTTTGAGAAGCATAATATATCCCGAAATTTATGTATTATTGGTTCCTGTCATAAATTCATTTGGGCACGTATGGTGGCGAATAATTTGTGAAGAAAGTGGCCCCCAGAACGTTTGTGCCCAGAAGCATACTGGTTTAAAAAAAATCCTTATAGGAATGATTGTGCACAATGTTCTCTCATTTAAGAAATAGTAAAATCGAAAATGAAATTTGACGCGTCCAACGAAATTCACATACGCGGTGCACGGTCGATGAAATACTTGCACTTGAGCAAGACACTCCCATGAGTTGCTTCTCTTCTCCCAAAAATATACATGTGGAGCTATGAGGGCAGAGACGGTAATAATTGTGTTTATTGATGAGCGCCTAACGGGCTGCCAGGGCTGTATACTTTCCAGGATGTTGAGAATGATCCAGGAATGATTTAAGAAGTAGGGATAAAAAAGGCATACTATAACGTGCCTCGATCAAGATGGAATTGGCGCCATATAAGAACTGCTTATTATTAGTAGTAGTAGCTAATATCCAGAAAAGGGTCAATATACCGACAAGAAGCATATAATGGTCAGCCCATCGGTGCCTAACAAATCAGTGAACTATGCTTCAGTGCCCACATAGAGTTCGTCTGTCCATTGTATTTGCATTCCTTGTGCATTACTGCATAACGTGACCCTGTAAATTTTCTTTTCAATCTGAAAATCAGACGCATATAGCCAAGGTTGAGTCAGTTTTTTTATATTAAATATTCAGAAAATTAATTGAAACCAAAATTATCCCCCACAGCTCATAAACCTATGGTGACCCTGAAGGGACATCACAAATCAAATATATAATTGAAACAAAAAATTATCCCCACAGCTCATAAACCGCATGGTTTATGAGAGTAGTAACATGCCATCCAGTGGCTTCGTCGTCAGCATATTACCCTTTATAACACCTCATACATAGACTATGTCTTGTGATTGGTTGAGAGCGTGTCGCATGATGTTCGCTATTTTTTTTTACTGTAATGCCAAGCAAATATGGAAAGACTAGCCCATGGCAACCAATGAACTAGCCCATGGCAACCGATGACCTAGCCCTGTTGTTACAACATGAATAAGTACGTGTTACAGTAGTGTTACAGAAGTTCAATTAATTTCGGAGTTAATTGAAAGTCATGTATTGGTTTGATTTGTTGTAGCAGGTCTCTTAATAAATTGTGCAGAATCTATGTATGAGGTGTTATAAAACAAATATTAACTGTTTTCACTCGTGGTACAGTATAAAACTAGTTCTATTTTCCTTTGGCTTCGCCTTGGGAAAATAGAACGCTCCAGGGATCACCTCGGGAGGCTAGTTTTACCGTACCACTCGTAGCAGTAATCCAGTCACTGTCAGTAATAGCGATCAGAGGAAATTTTTCACTATGGGAAAGAATGCTGCCCTCTATTGCCCAATGCGACTCATCTTAATGCATCAAAATCTGAATGCATTTTCACTATTTTCTCATTAATGACACAATAAATAAGCTGAAACCTTCACAGGTTTATTTCTGTACATATTTCTTTATTATAAGTATTACCAGAAGTCTATTACCTACATGAAGTGTGCCACTCGTGCACTAACCTGGCATGAAGTGTGCCACTCGTGTACTAACCTAGTCCACGGCACAGTACCAGAAGTCTATTACCTACATGAAGTGTGCCACTAACCCAGTTCCTAGCGGTGAATTTACACCCAGTGTCCAGATGATAGGCACTTTGGCGTCATGTAGGTAATTCGCACCGTGCATGAACTTATGAGGGCACATGTTGTTAGATCACTGTGGCCATCATCAAGACACTGGGTGCAAATTCACCGCTAGAGGGCTACGACCGGATAGACTTCTGCTATAACTAAATGCTGTAATGAGACATCAAAATGTTGATCAGCTTCGCCGATAGAGTTAACGAGTTTTTTTTTTAATATAGTGTTGCTAATCTAAGGCCTACTGTCAAACATTAAACCATTAATTGTAACTAGTTCTCTTGATTAACTTAACTAACTGACTAGGGAAAGTCTATTTTTAAAGTCGAATTACTAATCTGTAAAAAAAAAAGTCTCCATATTCGCTCAGGAAATTACTACGCATGTGACGTGACGATGGGGGATCAATCACCAGGGAGTAACAGGGCGAACCTTCCGCCACTCGGCGATGGTCGGGTTGGACGCCACGCGGTCGAAGACGGCCTTGAGTTTGGGGAATTTGGCGAGAGAGTTGGAGAGATGGACTTCGACACCTTCCACCATGGAGAAGAAATGTATATCGGC
Organism: Zoroaster sp. YZ-2022; assembly: GCA_029582265.1. Taxonomy (NCBI): domain Eukaryota; kingdom Metazoa; phylum Echinodermata; class Asteroidea; order Forcipulatida; family Zoroasteridae; genus Zoroaster; species Zoroaster sp. YZ-2022. The sequence continues at coordinate 12,404,509 of CM055824.1, forward strand.
CGCGGTCAGCTAGGTTTATGAAAGAGAAACAAAATTACCACCTTAAAAAACAAAATACACTGTGATTTGTTTTAGCGAAAGAATAATCACAGACCCCCCCCCCTTTTTTTTCTCGGTAAATCTCGGTAAATCTCGGGGGTATCAGTAACTTTAGCGGGAGATAATAATAATATTGGAGTCCTATATAGTGCGAAATTTATCACTGTGTGATACTCAATGAGCTACACATTACCCCCTGGTCATTGGGCCAATATCAATCCTTAAACTTTCTCAGCTCACTGCTGGCGATGCCGCTACAGTGGCTATCAAACACAACATCCATCTCTACCCTCACAGGTACCCATTTCTACTCTGGGTGGAGAGAAGCAAGTACGGTGTCTTTATCAAGGACACAAATACAAGGGGCGCGCTGTTGATACTAAAAAAAGAGCGATTTAAATGCTGGTTATTCGTGTATTTTCCCTATTTTCTTGTAATTGCTAATGCACACAAAATGTTCAGAGATTGTTTGTTCAATATAGACTATACACCATGTGACTTTGTGTGAACTTTCGAGTACCAGGATGATTTCCAGCTGGGCAAAGTGTGTGTATTATATGCAGAGTTTATACATTTTGTACTTCATTAAAGATAGATTGCCCGTGTTTGGCTAAGACGACCCACAAAATATAATTTAAAAAGCGAACAAATTTGGAAAGATAATAGTGTTATTAAATGAAAACAAAAATGAAATTCGCGTATCGGAAACTGTAAATAAAAACGATATTTTCAAACGTGCTTGATTCTGATTGACAGCCGCGCTGGCCAATCGGACTGCACACGTCCTCGGCCGTTAAGTACAATAAATTGTGTGGTTACATACATGCAAACTGAGGATTAAAACAGTGGGCCAGCATTTTATTAATTTGAGGTTTTAATTTACTGGTACTAATCCTTGACGGATATTTTTCCCGATTTTTTTGTCTCAAATGAAAGCTTATAATTTCCTTAATTCCAGAAAAATAGCATTTCAACATCTATTTTTGACCATCAAATCGGTCTAAACACGGAGCGATAATCTTTAAGATTGATAATGAATAAGATTTGAGATGTAATGTTAGTGCCTCATTAAAAAATAAATCAGATTAAGATTTTTTTCTGTAGACTTTTTGGTTTCTTGTCATAGACTAGTGTACATTTTGTGCCCGGCGCAGTTTGACCTTTGGGGGCTCTTTTGTAAACATGTGATGTCACTTGTTATGAGAAGGCATAGCAAATTCGTAACACTCGTTAGCGGGTTTTGCTTCGATGTTGTATATTCCGAAAATGGTTCCCGGTTTGCATGGCGCGTCAAGGCCCTCACTCAGTGGAAATCGTTTTTTTTATGGAAAGGATGGCTCAATACAGCCTGAAAAATCATTGGCGGATCCAAGGGGGGGGGGGCTAAGGGGGCTGTAGCCCCCCGCCTAACATCGTTTTAAAAAAAATTAAATTAAAAAAAAAAAAATTAAAGGAGAGAAAAAGAGAGAGAGAGAGAGGGGGAGGGGAGGGGAGAACGCACTCTAATTTCCCCCTCACTGTGCTTTGTTTTTTCTCTCCCTTTGATTATTTCATTGTAATTTTTGTAGTACTGAAAAATAATTGTTTTTGATTCTCAGCCCCCCCCCCCCGCCCCGCCCACTAAAAAATGTTCTGGATCCGCCCATGCAAATGTATGTTGTTGGCTCGGGCTATAGGCGTACGGCCTACCTGGTTTCCAACGAAGTAGTCCCCACCGTGATCCAGCTCCAGAAGCCTCGTCAGTCGCTCGTAAATAAGAGGCATCTCAACCTCCTGGAAGTTCTTGGTGAGTGTGGCCTAGATTTCAAAGGGATAGTTCAACATTGGTATTTAAAAATGAACATTCTTTTCAATATTTTAGTTGTCAAGAAATATATCATAATCCTGGCCTTTACCATGGTATTTGTGTCCTTCAACAAGACCCTACATTTAATTGCTTCTCTTCACCCAGGAGCATATCATAGACACCTGTTAGAGTAATATGGATATTGTATTTGATTAGAAGAAGAAGAAGAAATGTATATACCGCAAAACACAGTTTAAAAAACGCCCCAAAACGCTTGATACAGTCATGTTCAAAATACAAGAAAATTACTCCTAAGGCACCCCAAAAAGTCTTCGGTTTCTGGTCATCGGTCGGCTTCAAAATCGGTGCGGTGACGCGCTTTTTTTCGGCCATATTTGTTTTCTTCTTCTTCTTTTTTTTCTTCTTTTTTTGCCAACAGGGAAATACGTGATACATTGTATACGCGGGGAATAAATTTCCCATACACAAAGTATGGTAGCTAAGAGAGGCCTCACAAATCGGGCAAACGTTCATACCCCTATGCGAAAAAGTTGTTTAATTAAAGCACAGCACGGCAGAATTCCAATCGATCCAGCAATTTTGGCTGCAATTGGACATCGTTTCATAGCAAAAAAACTAAAAAACTAAAAAACTAAACAAATACCGACGCGCAGGTCTGAGGCGACGCGCGTGAAGACCAGAAACCGGAGACTTTTTGGGGCCTAATGTTTAAATTACATCAGTTAAGAAAACAAAAATTATACATATGTACATGTAAAATCATGCTCCAAGTAATGTGTCTTCTTGCTAGTAAGAAGTCTGGTATTTATTAATACAACTAGACAGAAAAGGGCAGAAACCCTTACCCTTTCCTCTTCAGTTTTGGAGAGGAATATGAGATTCACTGGCGGTACAACGTCATCCGCGGTGTCGATAACCATATCAATAGACAACGCTTCTAATTCACTATTCCCAAAGAAACCTACCAAGGAAAAGTATATGAAGTTAATCAGCTGTGTTAGTTGTACTCAAATATCTGTATCCGTCCAGCCTGTCCAATGGGCAAAACAGTACATAATTTATTTATTGCGTCCTGCTCGCACATTACGGTGCCGTTTTATAGCATTATTATTATTCTTCTTCTTCTTCTTCTTCTTCTTCTTCTTCTTCTTCTTCTTCTTCTTCTTCTTCTTCTTCTTCTTCTTCTTCTTCTTCTTCTTCTTCTTCTTCTTCTTCTTCTTCTTCTTCTTCTTCTTCTTCTTCTTCTTCTTCTTCTTCTTCTTCTTCTTCTTCTTTAATATTTCAAAAAATCATATCTCATGAACCACAAAATATATTTACACAATCTTTGCATCATCTTACAGATCTTGTTTTTTTTTGTTTTTTTTTGTTTTTTGGGTTTGGTGGCGTTTCATATTGTCGCGGCGGGAAAACAAATTTCCACAGATTGGACAGGACACCGTGTTGACTGTCGCGACGGTGTCTTTGAACAATCGACGCGTCAATCGTTTAGAAAGAAAGGATAAGAGGAAAAGGATAAGGGGAAGGGAAAGAGGATAATATATAAATCGTGCGCACGATATAAAAGAAAAGTTCAATGTTCCTTTAGGGGCTCCGTAAGTTAACGAGTGTAGGTATCCAAAACAAAGTGTTCCTTGTCATCTTATAGAAAACTTTTTTTTAAACAAAAATTTAAACATCAAAAACCATGTTACAGTTTGTCGTCGTTTTTCTGAGAAAATAGGTGGATGAAATGAGTGTACGTTACCAAGAACCAATAAAAAATATACCAACAAAATATAATTTATAAAGAGAACGAATTCTGAAAGATAATACCGTTGTTAAACGGGAAAAACATTACGAAATTCGAAAACTAAATAAAAGCGATACTTGAAACGCGTTTGATGCTGATTGACAGCCGCGCTGATGCCCAATCTGAAGACTGCCCGCCACTAGCTCGGGGCGTTACATACAATACATTAAGAATGTGTGGCCACACCTTGCAACCCGAGGATTATAACGCGGGGTCCCGCCATTTATTAATTTGAGTTTTTAATTTACTGGGACTAATCCTTTATGGATTTTTTTCGTTCAATGTCTCAAATGAAAGCTTGTAACTTCCTTAACCCAAGTAAAATAGCAATGCAACATTTAAATTTACTTTTTGCCGTCAAATCGGCCGAAACACGGGCGATACATCTTCTTCTTTTTTTAACTTGTTTAACTTTAACAAAAAATCAAGTATTGTTAAAGTATTGTTAAATATTGTTGGAATGGAAATAAATGTCATCAGACCCCTAAATGAATGAAACAAACTTTAATAAATGTCTCATTGTCAAACAGTGCAGGACGGAAATAAATATCATGTCGTTACATGCCTGACACTACACGGCTAACTCGGCAGATATATATCAGCAGATTTATAACGCCATATGAATCTTGAAAAGAAATCCTCAGTTTCCGATAATCAACACCCTCTTGTAAATAAATTAGACCTACAAGTACCGTTATTCTTACCGTACTTTCTAGCCAGGTATCCGATGATAGCCTTGCTCTGCACATACTGCTTGCCGTCAATTTCTAAGGCAGGGACTTGGAGAGTTGAAACAGCTGAAAAATCAAGAAGAAAATACATGCAGGCCAATATCTAGTCGAACATGTAATATTCACAAAACCGAATTCACTGAAATTGGGTGTTATCATTACAATGCATGTGCTTAACGCTTAACATTGTTGTCGAAATGGCAACAAGTTGTCGAATATTGTTTAGGCCTAGATGTTAGCAAGTGGTATGATAGTACCCAGCAAAACACTGGGTGTTCAAATAACACCAGTGGTGTTAACTTTATTCTGCAATGGTGCATGTTCATATCTTTTGTCAGTTACCAGATGACAACTGCTCGCTGCTCGTTTCAGTTGCTATCCGAGTTTCTCATCATATTACGTATTTTTCATGCCTTATAATTGTATTTACATATTGTGTAATTATGCATGTACAGCGCTTTGGGTTCTTGTCATAGACGGAATGCGCTTTATAAATGTGATTTATTATTATTGTTGTTGTTGTTGTTGTTGTTGTTGTTGTTATTTCGCGTTAGCACAGCATGAAAAGAAAGATCTTGTTTTCCTTTCTGCCGGTTACACCTCGAGTCAAGCTACGTCCCGTAGCCTTAGATCTCGAGTGTCTTTCGCAGAATCCTTGCTGTCCCTAAGAGTGCCGCCTTCTGTAGTAAGTCTTCTGTATTATTATTATTATTATTATTATTATTATTATTATTATTATTATTATTATTATTATTATTATTATTATTATTATTATTATTATTATTATTATTATTATTATTATTATTATTATTATTATTATTATTATTATTATTATTATTATTATTATTATTATTATTATTATTATTATTATTATTATTATTATTATTATTATTATTATTATTATTATTATTATTATTATTATTATTATTATTATTATTATTATTATTATTATTATTATTATTATTATTATTATTATTATTATTATTATTATTATTATTATTATTATTATTATTATTATTATTATTATTATTATTATTATTATTATTATTATTATTATTGGGTGAGCTACCCAATAATGAACACCACATGTCTATGGTTTTAATACACCAGTTTTTGCAATGTATACACATACGTAGTTTCTCCTAGTGCAATGATAAAAAAATATTTTAATCAACTTCCTTCCATTTTGTATTATCATAATTTCCTCTATTCTATTTTTTTCAAACAAGAACATTTAAATGGGTAAAACTTGTAGCTTTGCATGGGTGAAGAGGATAAGTAAGACTAATTGCGGTGACACTAGGTGAAATTCACTAATGAGTGGTAATTAGTTCTGAAAGGTGAGAGAGTTGAAACCTCCAGTTCTTTTCAGAACTAATTACCACTCAATAGAAAATTTCACATGGTGTCACAGCAATTAGTCTTACTTAAAATGAAAATGGGCAACACATATTTTGTAGGTAAAACTTGTAGCTTTGCATGGTGAGGATGATAAGTAAGACTAATTGCGGTGACACCATGTGGAATCTCAATTGAGTAGTAATTAGTTCTGAAAAGAACTGGGGGTACAACTCGACGTTTCGATCAGTATGCTCTGATCGTCCTCAGGAGAATGCCGGACTCTGGAAAATGCTGCTGCTTAAGTAGGCTGCTGGAGGATCATCCCATGAATGGATGCTGGAGGATTAGTTCGTTGAGGCGCGCAGGCGGGAAACTGTGAGACTATGAGACTAGGATCCTATTTTGTACCTATATTTCAAGTAGATTTTAAGCTTTGCAGAGTGGAAGCATAAAGAAGTAGGTTTACGGTAAGCTTTCTCCTGAAGACGATTAGAGCACACTGATCGAAACGTCGAGTTGTAACCTCCAGTTCTTATCAGACCTAATTACTACTCAATTGAGAATTTTATATGGTGTCACCGCAATTCGTCTTACTTATCCTCTTCACCATGCAAAGCTACAAGTTTTACCCATGTAACAATCTGTTTAGAGTTGTGCCAGAAGTGTAGACTTCTGGTCGGTTAGTTCTGAGTTATTTCATTACCTTCATCCTAACCCTTATTCTATGACTGCAAGGGTCAAAATCAGTTAAAATGTTGATATACTTGCCAATGTATATCTAGTGCACTTAAAATTCGAACACTATCAAACCTTACGTGTAGTAAGTACATTTACAGGTTAAAATGAGTCGACCGTTTTTGACTGGTAAAAACATTGTCTTGTATTGTTGAGGGTGGTATTGATGGCTGTTTCATAATAAGAAAAGAATATTCAAAGAGCAACATGCAACATGCATGTCCATTGTTTTAGAAGGGTAGAGCAAGAGTTTAATATGGAATTGGTCCTCCATTATTCTCCATAACTGAGTTCTTACAGAAAACTACATGTGTAACATGCCATTGAAGCAATGCTTTGTACTGCAACTGTTTTCAGCTGAATTTTCATTCAAATCACTGTCAATTGTGCATGCATGATTGAATTTCAACCATTTCATTACGAGCTGTGTAGAACTTGTCATTCTGTCATTTGCTTTTTGAATTTTTTAAATTCATGCAATACTTGTTGAGATATTATAAAAAATATTAGGGGGAACTTAGAAGTTGTGATGGGTGTATAAGGTCAAACTACAGTTGCTATTGCATAAATAGCCCGGAACTTTTAGTCACATTAAACCGATTCCATGCCCTGTCAAAAGTCTACTCTGATCGTGACGATAATGTCCCTTTAATTCAAAGCTTACTTGGTTTGATTAGTGGCCATTCACTCATTTCAAAACGGCTGTCTTCGAACTGCACCCCAGCTAGCTTAAATAGGTACCGGATACTCTCCGCCCTCCCCCTCCCATTGAAGTACACTAGCTTGTACTGCGGCATAGTTAATTGCAGGAATCCGATGTGGTGGCTGTAAGCCGAGAGAATCCGCGAGTGATCCAAACCAGGCGACTAATTGAACTGACTGACTGTGATGAGTGCACATAATAGCTACACACGGTTAACTATCGAGAGCCTGATCTGGACTGAAACAACTGCAGTTCAGTCCTGTGTTTGAATGAGGTCAGACTCAGGGCTACCATAGTACAGATCCTTACAGGATAATCCTTTATCGATGTAAAGCAAATTATCTCAAGGTCAGACAGTTTTTTAATAAAAAGTAACACCGGAAGTTATTGCCCGGAAGCATATTCTGGGTTAAAAAATCTTTAGGAAATTATTGATGCACGCGGTTCTCTCATGTGAGAAATAGAAATTGAAATCAATTTTTTTTTTATTAATCAGAAAATAAATTGGAAACCAAAATTATCCCCACACAGTCAGTCCGCAGCACGTGGGGTGCCATGGTCGAGCGGTTTAGAGCATCGGATTTGTGTTCTGACGGCTGAGTCGTCAGAGTGTGTGGGTTCAAAGCCTTGCCGCGACCATGGTGCTTGTGTCCTTGAGCAAGACACTTTACCATAATTGCTGCGAGGGCCGAATTGAACCCAGCCACTGGGGATGTACAAGCCAGTGCATGCTTAGTGCCGGTCCCAAGCCCGGACTTGGGAGCCTGAGGGTTGCGTCAGGAAGGGCATCCGGCGTAAAACCTGTGCCAAATCAAATATGTGGATCATGATCCGCTGTGGTGACCCCTAAACGGGAGCAGCCGAAAGAGGACAACAACAGTCAGTCCGCAGCACACAGGAAAGTCGTTCCTTTTATGTGTGCTGTATGCATGACGTATCCGTATGTGACCCCGTTATGCATATTTAATGAGTTGGTAGGGCCTCAGGAATTCGGTCCATTTCTCATATTTTTACAGAATTTTTACGAAAATTGTTGACATTTATATGGATATATGGAACATATTTGTCGTCTTGTATCATTTTTTGGGGGGTGGCATGAATTTTTAGTGGACTATTATTGTTAGGTAAAAAAAAGACATCAAAATAGAAAATGAAAGTCCACAAAAAACGCCCCAAACTCCCCTTAGCAATGTCGGCCACAATCCAAATTTACCATATCTAGTAAAATTATTTAATATTCTACCTATAAATGGTGAAATTTTGACCGATCTGTACCTAGTACAGCTCATAAACCGCATATGGTTTATGAGAGTATGCCATCCAGTGGCTTCGTCGTCAGCATAATGACCCTCTATCCAGTCAGTATAATAGAGATCAGAGAAAATACTGTTCACTGTGGGAAAGAATGCTGCCCTCTGTTGCCCAGTGTGACCCAGATTTATTTTCAGAACTTCAGGATCAATTAAACTGAAACTTTCAGACGAAATTCCATGTAATAACAAAAACGAAAAATCTGAATGCATTTTCACTATTTTCTCATTCATGACGCAATAAATCGTCACCGTTTTCACGAAGACCCACATATCTCAAATGGCGTGATTGAGATTTACATTTTATACTGTGCTTAGCTTAAAACTGCAAATCTGCAATACTAAAGCCACGGTTTGCAGTTTAAAACCCCTTACATGATTCTGTAAAAGTTTAACCTCTCCATTGACTAACTAATTTCTTTTAAAATATTGGCTAATTGCCATAGTAATTAGTCAAAGATATGTGTCTCTTCGTGAAACCTAAAAAGTGAGATGACCTACTTATACGCCATCTGAATATGTTTTTTTTTTTACATAGGAAAGGGATGCGCATGTCACGTGATCACGCGCACACTGCACTGTGACATCTGGCTCTTCGTGAAAACGCAAAAATGATTTGACCTACATTTTATGCCCTTCTGTTTCAATGTATTACATGCATCTTTGGGGATGTGTGGCTCTTCGTGAAAACGCAAAATGCAATTATTGAGATATACGCCCCAACCTGTATTAATCAATAATTTGTCATTTTTAACATTAGTGGCTCTTCGTGAAAACGGTGACAAAATAAGCTGAAACTTTCACAGGTTTATTTCTGTACATATTTTGTTTTATTATAAGTATCACATAGATTCATTTGCTGAACCCTCCAGTGCAATTTTTGAAACAACTCATTCAGGCCACTCCAAGCCATTAGCTGTTGTCAGTGGCCTCCTATGGTTACCCTTCCGTGCACTGTCACACCACTGAGATTGCAGGGCAAGGTGGTCTCCCATTGATCCATTGCAGGCCATACTCATATGTTCAAACATTTACAGTGGCCTTGGGTGGCACACAGTTGATTTTGTAAGATTACTTGGAAAGGACAGCAGGCTTGTATGTACTAAAGGTTGGTGAAGAACATATTGAAAATTTAGTGGATCGGAGTGGCCTCCATGTGTAGTAGGGTTTGAAAGCAGCGGCGTAGCCAGGACTTTTTCAGTGGGGGGGGGGGGGCACAGGGGGAGCATTGCTTTTCAGTGGGGGGACCCAGGGGGTATGGGTTTTTTCCCTTTTCTTTTTCTTTTCTGTTTTTTGGGGCACTATGAGGATTTTTCGTGTGGGGGCACCTGGGGGGGCACTGGAAATTTGTGGCGGCACGTGCCCCCCCAGGCCCCCCCGTGGCTACGCCGCTGTTTGAAAGATGTACCGCCCCCGTGTTTTTTGCCATTTTAACGGCAATAGTCCGTCACTATTAACGGACAAATGCAAAATAATGGTTACTGGCCTTACGTTGCGAACCTAGCAGGTTCTTTCTCAAAGGCAAAAGGACAACAGACAGACAGACCGACCGACCGACAGACAGACAAACATACATACATACGGAAGAGAGTCTAACTTCCAACTAATTTCCGCTCACGTTTGTGTTTAAGTATGTATGTCCATTTTGCCTTTGAGAAAGAACCTGCTAGGTTTAAAATGTACATGTAAGGCCAATAACCATTATTTTGCATTTATACTTTAGGTTGGTAAGCAGTTTGCAATAGCTAATTCTCTATTTATTTTAACGGACATTTGATTTGTCATCGGAACATTGCTATTTCACTTGAGGAAGTGAATACACATTCTCAAAATAATCATGAGAAACATGGTTTTACAGTAAATATGTACCGAAATGAATACCGATGGTGGGTTCCATCGTAAATTCATTTTGGCGCTGTTCTGACAATTATTTTTGCGAAATATCTCATTTCGAAGTTTTTGTATCATCAATGTTACTTAGTGTAAAGAAAGTTGGTATAAACTAGTAAAACCATCCTGAGAAAATGCTCAGACTGAAATGCAAGAGGAAAACAAGAAAATCTTACGAATGCAACTGTTTAAAAACATTAAAAAAACGTTTTTTTAATGTCACCGTTTTTCAATATTTAGAACAAAAACATCCATGGTGTTTCAAAACTTTCACAGGATAATTGTTTCTAAAAGTACGATATATTTCTTGAAAAATATAGGGTTGAAATGAACATAAAATACAATGAACAAACACCAATGCTGTACCTTCCTTCCTTTTAAAATTATATTTACAACCTATTTGTACATTACAGGGGTGTGCTTTGACCTGAAAAATGGGTAGCGGTCCTGGGTCTCCCTTTGCTCTAGAGGACAAAGCCTCCCTAAACATCCTGGATGTTTACTTTTGGAGCATTTACAGACTCTCCACATCCCCACAAACAAGAAACTAGAGGTTTGGACACAATACAGGCTACTTCTTTCTTTCCTTGGTGGCTGCTTCTCTTATTTCAAGAAAATTTTGAGGCAAAGGGAGTTTTGTAAACAATTTCAAAAATCCTGGAATCAGAAATAAAATTCTGAGAAATGATAGGCCTGACATTAATAACTAGTGGACGAGTTCCACCAGACCAAAGTTAACATTAGCCCTCCTACTTCTGGTGCCTTTTTCAGATAAGTTGATGCACCATTTGAAAACATTCGTTTTGTGAAACACACCAAGGTGTAGTGTATCCACCATTCAAAACCATTTGAATGATTTATAAGCCACTGTGTAGTACATTCACCATTTGAAACCATTCGGCTATGGAAACACACCAAGGTGTAGTGTATCCACCATTCAAAACCATTTGAATGATTTATAAGCCACTGTGTAGTACATTCACCATTTGAAACCATTCGGCTATGGAAACACACCAAGGTGTAGTGTTATCCACCATTCAAAAACCATTTGAATGGATTTGAATGGTAGTAAAGCTTGTTATCAACACTTCAAATGGTATCACCATGTGTGTACAAAACCAATGGCCATTTTTGAAAGTGGAAATTTTGAATGGTTTCAAATGGTCAAACAGTAGGAGGGTTAAACATAATCCCCTTTATACTTCCTATGGTTGTAAAAGTATAGTATAGTCTATCTGAATTATTATAAATCAGTACTACAAATGCTAAAATGCTAGCAGAGTGGATAACCCTTAAAAAAAAATTAAAAAAGGATCTCATCATGGTTTTTGGAGCTTATTTTGTTAATCACATTTTAACCGATATTAGACCAGGATTTTAACCACTGCTGGTGTGTGTGTGTTTGCAATCATCATTGACTGGCCAGACCCGACTGCAAGATTCTCCAACATTGATAACAGTATTCATAAAGGAGCCTAACGTCTATGTATAACAGCATTCAGTATTTACAAAATACCAATAGATCATTTCCATGGTAAGGTTGTATTTTTGTCTATTTTGCTTTCTGATGGCCATTGATATTCCTCAGTTAGAGTACTCTACCAGAGTTGGAGTACTCGTACTCGAGTACATTTTTCTGTACTCATAGAAATTACTCGACTACAACTAAAGCTTATTCCGTCTAAAATGTCTCCTGAAGACAATGCGTATAAATTTGCAGTTAAAAAGCATCAATAAACTTCCCGCAATGATTGTTAAATAACCACCAAAAAAAACCAAAAAAAATCTAGAACAAAGCAGGTGGCAAATTCTTCCCAAATTTTATTTATTTTGTTATGATTTTTTTGTTAAATATTGGTTTCGGTTAGCCGGTTTAACAAAAGTCTAAACGGTTAGTGCAGTTTCAGTCGATTAACAGGTTAACCCTCCCAGCACTAAGAAACACAAAGGTGGAGTTTGGGAAGGTAATTTTACTGAATGGTGAAGGGCTCTCTATTGACATTTTACAATCTGCATCATATCTGTGCATCACTGTTGTATCATACTGATCTGCTGCCTTATTGTGAACCAAGTTCCCAGACATGCAAAACCTTTGGGATGAGGCACAACATTGTTATTATAATTGAAGGCTTTGCATGTTTATCTCAACTATCGCTAAGTGAGATACAGAGTTCTGAAATGAAACCTTTTTCAGTCAACTCGTATCTCAATTGTCGCTAAGTGAGATTATGGTTCTGAAAAGAACCTTTTTTCAGGCAACTCGTTTCTCAGCTATCGCTAAGCGAGAGCGTGGCTCAGGGAGAACTCAGGGTGACTTCTCGGGATCTTTTCTAAGAGAACCATAAACTCATTTAGCGACAATTGAGATATGAATTGCTCGAAAATGGTTCTTTTCAGATTGTAAAATGTCACTAGAGAGCCCTTGACCATTCAATAAAATTACCTCACTTTAATTGCGATAGTCGAGATAAGCACATGGTGTTACCGCAAACCGAAACTATGTGTATATACAACATTGTTGCACTCAATTAGAAAACTAATGCAAAATTGATTCACTGATCTAAAAGTAGTTTTTGTTTTTTTGTTTTTTTTTAGGTTTGTTTAGTTATTCAGAATCCATGGTTTCCTGGCCGGTCATGCTCTCCAGTAACTGGGTGACCTGGTATTCCTCTTTGTGTCCCAATTCAGTCATTTTCTGTTTCTCTTTCCACTTGGCTGCCACAATCTTTCTCCTGCACAGAATTTCCTCTCGCTGCTGCATCTGGCGTTTCTCCATCTCCAATGAGTTGATCTTCTTCTGAAGCTCACTGATATTGTCCTCCAGCTGTGCCGCCCGCTCATGCCATTCCGATCGTACCAGCTTAGACTTTTCGGTGGTGATCAGCGCCACCTGTTCCTTCACACTCCTTATGGCAATGTCGATCTCTGCGATGCGGTTTTCACGCATCTTCTTGGTCTGATAAGGGCTTCTCTGGAACCCGCCCGGTTTGAACAGTTTGCTCCTCGTCTGATTGGATCGGGAGTACTCGTAACCACTGTAATGAAGCAGCTTCTTGGCCTCGACAAACAGCTGGCTTTTTTTGCGCAACAGGGCGGGTTTTTTCAGGGCTAGTCGGAATGCCATCTCGTTGATATGAATGTGGTACTTCGTTAACTTGATATTCCCCTTTCTGCCAAAGATCATCGAGGACCGCCTCACCTCATCATCATCATCAACGTGTCTCTGGGTTTCAGCCGTGGACGGATCCAAGAGGTGTCCTTCATCTTCAACCATGGCCCCTACAAGGGCTTCCAAATTGGCGACCATCTCTGAGGGATTGTCGGGTTGTTCACTGTCATCTCTTTCACAAGTTTGCAACACCGTCCGGGCACTTTCCTGTTCAACGTCTGGTGGGTCGATCATCGGAATACTGTCTCCCAGGTTAATTGTTTGCGCACTATACGAGTGCTCACTCAGAGCGATTTCTCCAGTTGCGATTGTACTCTCTGCACTGGCATTTGGTCCTAGATATTTCATCTTGGACTTACTGAGCACCTCCTTCGCCCGATTGAACAGCTCTCCCTTGTTCTGCAGAAGATGAGGATCCTTTAAGGCAATTTCATGGGCAAGCGTATTAATTTCTCTTCGATACTTTGAGAGTTTACCCTTCGTGAAAATTTTTGAAGACTTCTTCAGTTCATCGTTCAACAAACATGCCTGTTCGTTAAAGAGAAAAGGAAACGCCCTCAACTGGCCGACAGTTGCATGAGACAAGCCACTGTCTGCTGTTGCTGCAGTTGCCGACTCTTTCTTTGATGGCTTGGAACTTGGCAACTTTGAACTTGGCGACTTTGAACTTGACGGCTTGGAACTCTCCCCTGAACTCAGAAAATAAAGTTCATACTTGTCTTTTGCTTTCACTCTGTGGTTATCATCCACATCTATGAATTCCTCAAAATCAGTGGAGTATACCATAAACCGGTCTAACGAGTCATCTCTGACCGGGTGCAACGTCTCGGCTAGGTTTTGTATTTCTTTAAGATTCCTTACTTTCCCTGCCTTCTTCAACTTGTTTGTGCCATCTAGAAAGATGGATATGAGTACCAGATGCTTTGCCATTGTTTAATACCTGTGTTAAAAACAAACAGGAAACGATTTAAAGGTAAGGTAAAGAATTGGTAATTCTTAAAGAAACACTATCATCACGAACAGAGCAGGTTTTCAACAGGGCATGGAATCAGTGTCCTAGTTTAAGATGAACACATACATCAACTGAAAATTACCGGCCCATTTATGCAGCAGCAACAGTAATACGACTTTATCATGTGGGGTATTATGTTGTCACTGAGTTAATCTAAAACTAGCACTCCGATTTCATGTCATGTTGATCGTGACGATACTATCCCTTTAACCCTCCTACTGATAGACCATTTGAAACCATTCAAAATTTCCACTTTCAAAATAGCCCATTGGTTTTGTACACACATGGTGATACCATTTGAACAGTGTTGGTAGCAAGCTTTACTACCATTCAAATCCATTCAAATGCATAGAGGGTCCATTGATTCACCACTTAGAAGTATCCAAACAAGGTTTTGTATTAGCTGTACTACCATTTGGAAAGATCCAAACAAGGTTTTGTATTAGCTGACCTACAATTCAAAACCATTTGGGGGAATCAATACTGTATACAGTTATTTCACCATTCAAAACCACAAAAGCGAATGGTTTCAAATGGTGCATCAACTTGTATGAAAAAGGAACCAAAAGTAGGAGGGTTAAATGACATAAAGTTGATTATTAGTTTCTCTCAGAAAAGGGATACCGCAAATTTGTCATTATTCATTACTTTTCACTGTTGTCAAAATACATGTCATGTGTTATATTCCCTATTTCATTGAAGCATACACACGTTTTACACTACTGGAAGCAAGGTACAGAGGAAATGTTTTGTCTGTCGATCTTTTGAGGTATTTTGTATTTTCTTTTTTTTTTTAATAATAATAAAATTGTTCAAACAGGGCAAGTTTTACTTGTTTTTCACTTAGACTACCGCCACTTTTGCACAATGTCTGTGTTTTTAGCAGACAACAAAATAACCAACACCTTACTGGATGTGCATACATTCATTACTCAAAATCTCGGAAAGAATGTCGTATCCAACCGCCACTTTTAAGGGTTTAAAAAAAAATTGTTTTCAACCACTAACCAGTTATGAAAGGGTTCTATCGATTTTTGGGGGTACAGAAAGCAATAACTTTAAAATCTTTAAAATCCACTTTTATGATGGTTTTCAGACTTTATTTCCCTTCTGAAAAAATCCTCCCCTTCAGAAAATAGATGAATCCTATTATAGTTGCCACAACGCATGTACAATGACTGTGTTGGTCACTAGTAATGGGGGAGTTGACAAGATCAGACTAAGGAAGTCATCGTATACCAAAAATGCCTGAT
The DNA here is from genome assembly GCA_029582265.1 of Zoroaster sp. YZ-2022. NCBI lineage: Eukaryota > Metazoa > Echinodermata > Asteroidea > Forcipulatida > Zoroasteridae > Zoroaster > Zoroaster sp. YZ-2022. Next base: position 12,420,291 of record CM055824.1, read on the forward strand.
TATTCATGAAATAAATATCCTGGAATAATTTGAAGTATATGTCCATCATCATCCATGTGTTCTCCACCTACTGGATAGGTAAGATTATATTACTATTTTTATTAGTTATAAATTATAATGAACGAGAAAAAGTGGCGGTTGGATACGACATTCTACCCAAAATCTCTCAAAATATTGTTTCTAATCCTCACTTGACTACACTTTCCTCTCCTTCAGTGTGTCCTCCTCTGTCTATCACTCACTACTAGTAGTCAGTGTACTGTTACATAGGCCCTACTACGTAAGTATCGTTAATCATTGTCATTATTTGATTTGAGGACGATCAGAGCATACTGATCGAAACGTCGAGTTGTACCCCCAGTTCTTTTCAGAACTAATTACTACTCAATTGAGATTCCACATGGTGTCACCGCAATTACTGAATTAGTCTTACCTAATTCTACCTCCATGGTCTTACTTAGAAAAGTGGTGGTTGTATTTTACATTACTTCCCTAAACTCGCTGTGATTTGTTTTAAATACATTAGGCCCTACACTGAAATATCATGACAATAAATCCAAATCGTACCATTGAATGAAAACAGACGAATTAACATCGAATTTTCGAGCACAGTTATCACTTTCATATGTTACGTGTAATACCGTGTATTAAGAAGATGTCTCTTAACTAATGTAGAGAGTGGTTCCCGGATCGGACTCAACATAAGTAAAGTAACGATGCGACGTCAGGGGTTTCAACAATAGTTTGTACCCAACAGTAGAGGTCGCTCTTTATTCAATATTTTTGACCGGTTTAATGTAGAGATCGCAGATCGGGGCCGGCCGCGCCGCAGCCCTCCCCCGGCCGCCATCACAAACAATAAGGCTTATCGCAAATAGCAGCTGCAAGGAATTGTGGGATGTCTGTGGGCGCAACAGCGCCACTGCGTGCCGCGCGGACAAACAAAATATTATTGACGTCACAAAAGCTGCGCCAAACAGATGCCCCAATTTGTATCCCTGTATGCTTTGCGGCAGTTGCTTCTGTGCTATTAGCGATAAACCTTATGAAATGAAATCAAAACAATTATAACTGCTCATTCATGCTTCATCAACTAAAATGTGCTCCATCCCCATCGAGGCTTAAATCTTCTCCTGACTGATGATGTCATTATATCGTTTTTCACCGTTTCTTTTTTATGCATAATAATCCGCTCAAATTGATGGAACTAATTATTACGAATGGTGTCATGTACTATATGTCGAATCACATCGTTTATTCGGGATTAGTGATCTCGAAAAGGGGGTGGGGCACACTGCCCTAAAAAAAGGGGGCGCATAAGAAACGTATAGTAAAATAATGTAAAAGTATGGCGAAAAAACAGGCTTACGCCCACCCCCTCCCCCCTCCCCTGTCTCTCCCTGGATGATCCGCCAATCGGACGCGGGGAAGTGATAATTATGAATTTTAGCTTATTTTCCGTTATTGAACACAAAAAGTCACAAACGATTTATTAGACCAATTTGTTGGCGAATTTATTGAATCACATTCCTCTCTTACCGTATTTTTTTTAGCCAGGTACCTGATGATCGCCTTGCTCTGCGAGTGTTTTCTTGCCATTAATCTCTAACACGGGAACCTGGAGCGTTTGGAATTGCTACAATGTGATCAAAAGATGGGCAATGTTTTATTTAGGCGTCAGTATGGGTGTACTCATACGTCAACAAAATACACTTATTTGCGCTGCCTGTCAATCATAAAAGTGTCCGGTTTCTGGTCATAGGTTGGCTTCATAAAAGCATGGACATTTGATACACAGAGCCGAGGTCGTGCTAATAAAATCACCGAACCTATTCAAGTGTTATGTAACGGAACAAAAACGAAGGTGTAGAACTAGCCGTTATGCTGCCATGGCAACGTATCATCATATTTCGGTACCACAGCGAAGGCATTATCATTGGGGATGGAGGACAAGATGCCGACTGACCTCAACGTGCGGCGGATATAAAACTGAATGGGAGGGGATGAAATGATTCCCCCATAAAATGAATACCTTCAAATAAATACCCTCAATGAACGGGGGGCGGGGCGTGAGAAATTTTGAGGGTTGAAGTGTGAGAGATTTTGAGGATGGAGGGTGTATGAAAAATAAATTCCTCGAAAGGTCGCCCAACGATGGGGTTGGCGATGGGGGGCATGAGAAATGTTGTATTTTAACCTTGGGCACAAGCTTGCTTCGATGATTGGAATTGGTAGTTTACCGACGACTAATGCTGAGAAACAATATTTTGCAAAAAGCTGCTGGCCAGCATTTTTTTTGGTTGAAATTCTAAGATGAAAACATGTCAGAGCCAGACGGAATATATCTTAGGTTGGTTGAAACTTGTACCAACTTTACACCAAATAAGGGAGAAGTCCCCCCCCCCCCCCGCTCCTTTTTTTTGTTTACCATCATGAATGTTCTATAAAACTACCTTACGTTCTCACGACTGTGTTTCCCCCTTTTTGTGGCTGTGTGCCCCTCCCCCTTTTCAATCACCCTTTTCAACCGCCCGTTGTCTCCACGCACCGAGCCGTATCTGCGCGCGCAGACTCAAGGCTTCGGTCATTTATTAGAAATTCACTTTAAGAGTTCAAGTCGGCGCGGAACCAGAAATACCACTGGATAAAAACTCAGTTGAAGCTAGCTTAACACAGAAGCCCTCTAGCGGTGAAAATACACCAGTATCCTGTGTCCAGACAAGTCCGAGACGCCATTTTATGGCATTGTGTGACTGGTGGTGAAAAAAAAGAGGAAACACATTCTCAAAAACGTATGGTGAATTTACGTGCACGGCTATAAGGGGGCCTGCTTTGACTCCCCCTCCCCCCCCCCCCCCATCGCATCCACCAATGCACCAGTGCATAAACCCTCCAATTCGAGTCCAGTCCAGATTCCTTACGATATACTATTCTGCTATTTCCTCTCTATGGCTCCATATTTTGGTCCTGAATATCTTAAACTTCCTGGACAAGATTTGTTAAATTATTGGGACTTTCTTGAGTGTGTTAATGTCTAGATCCGGCCTCGAGGCTGCACCGGTGCGGAAAAATTAACCAGACTAAATTCAATTTCCACAAGATCGACGGCTTAATTTTCGGTAAGAATTTTAATTGGAGTGTCCATATCTCTGAGGGTCTGAGATAATAATTATTAGCGTGATTTCAGTATTGGATAAATACTCTTTTTTTATTGAAGCGATGTCACATTCGAAATTATTTCTGAAAATAACATTAGTGAAATTAAAACACAGCAGAATGGAAATTGATAAATTATATTCTTATATGTTTGTAAATGCGTTTATATACTTGACATATACATGAGATATGTGGGGTGTCATGGCATCGGAATTCTGTTCTGATGGCTGATCTGAGTCGTTAGAATGTGGGTTCGAATCCCAGCCGCGACCATGGCACGTGGTACTTGTATCCCTGAGAATAGAAATGGGCAAATTCACGTTTTGGGGACACACGAAACACTTCCAAAGTACATGAGTCAGGCGCGTGGTGCCAATCTTCGTCACTCTGATTGGTTGAAATCCGCGTCGCGCGTCGCACGTCGCACAAAACAGCTGGCAAACAGCTGCTGGCATGGCGCGCACATACGTTGTTCTGATTTTGGTAAGCCAGTTTATTCGCACCGTGCATGAGCTGTTGAGGGCACATGTTGTTATATCACTGTGGGCGAAAAGGCAGCGATAGTGCGTCGCGTTTGGCGTATTGTGCAGTTGATGTGCGTATGCGCGGAATATCTCCAGCGATCATTGGCTGGCAGAAGTACACGCGCGTGTAGTACTATAACATATACGCACATAAAGTGGCTATCATCAAGTCAAAGTGGCTATCATCGAGGGCTACGATGTGCACCGGGGGGGAGGGGGGAAGGAAGGGTCTCACGTGATCCGAGGCTTGATGACGCGCATTGAAGGCCATAACATTAATGTAACAGGGCAAACAAAGAGCGAAACGGTTTAATATTTAAATGTTCATACCTTTTATCATAATTTAATTAACCATTAATAATCACAATGAAAAACACAACTCTCACTTTTTTCAAAATATTTTGTAAAACTGAAAATGTTAATGTAAATTTTTTGTACAGAAACTAATAATGAAATGACACCCCTGAATTGCAACAAAAACAGTGTCAACGAACAGAAGATTCTGTAAAATTTTACCGTTGACCCTATGACTTTTTTCCCTTAATCTGAATAAATAATGTTGATTTACCTTTCAAGAGAGTTTTACGGAAATCTGTCGTTGACCCTTGCCGATATTTTGAGATTTCTAACGTAAATGATTCAGAAAATGTTGTCGCCAAGCCCGAGGGGGGGGACAAAAGTGCGCCACCAACGCAGCAACATGTCTCATTCGCAAACGCCGATGCGCGTGGTGAACATCGTCGCGTGTATGCGCGTATAGACGATGGGTACATTGACTGTGTGTAAGCACGTATGTACTGTTCAAATAGCTAGTAGTATGCGTCAATAACATTCTCTCGCGCGCTACAAACGTATACGTGCACGTATGTGTATTGTAACGGTTTCAGCTCATTTCACGAGCAAATAGTGAAAATGCATTCAGATTGTTCGAGTTCATTCCAATGTGGAATTTCATTTTTCCCCTGAAATTGAGACAAAACTATTTTTTAAAGGAATGTTTTACACCAAGTATGTTATAATATTATGGTTAACTGTGATAATTTATGTTTTTCAAGATAACCAATAGTTTATAAAGTGCCTTTAGGCCTAAATGGACAATATCGTCACGAACAACAGGGCATGGAATCGGAATGCTAGTTTTAGATAAACTCAGCGACTGAAAATAATACCCGACATGATAAGGTCATATTACCGTTGCTGCTGCATAAATGAGCCAGTAATTTTCAGTCACTGTGTTCATCTTAATCTAGGACACCGATTCCACGCCCTGTTGAAAGTCTGCTCTGATCGAGACGACACTGTCCGTTTAAGGATTAATTTGTTTAACGGGGTACTCAGTAAGTAAAGGTCTTAAGACTAATAGTTCCAGCTAGTGGGAAGCAATTGACATCATAAACTTGCCAAGTCTTTCGTGGTTTTAGCGTCACTAGATCTTTGAAAGATGGAAACAAACATGCCAATAATTTTTTTGGGCCAACAGGGAAATACGTGATACCAAATTTCCATATGGTGGCTAAGAGAGGCATCACAAATCGGGCAAACGTTACACTCCTATGTGGGAAAAAGTCGTTTAACACACAACACGGCAGAATTCCAATCAATCCAGCAATTTTTGCTGCAATTGGTCATCGTAGCCAAAAAGAAATTTAAAAAAAATAAAATTAACAACAAATTAAAAATGCCGACGAGCGGGTTTGAGGAGACGCGCGGGTTTGAGGAGACGCGCGGGTTTGAGGAGACGCGCGGGTTTGAGGAGATGCGCGGGTTTGAGGAGACGAGCGGGTTTGAGGAGACGAGCGGGTTTGAGGAGACAAGCGGGTTTGAGGAGACGAGCGGGTTTGAGGAGACGAGCGGGTTTGAGGAGACGAGCGGGTTTGAGGAGACGCGCGGGTTTGAGGAGACCAGCGGGTTTGAGGAGACGCGCGGGTTTGAGGAGATGCGCGGGTTTGAGGAGACGAGCGGGTTTGAGGAGACGAGCGGGTTTGAGGAGACAAGCGGGTTTGAGGAGACGAGCGGGTTTGAGGAGACGAGCGGGTTTGAGGAGACGAGCGGGTTTGAGGAGACGCGCGGGTTTGAGGAGACCAGCGGGTTTGAGGAGACGCGCGGGTTTGAGGAGACGCGCGGGTTTGAGGAGACGCGCGGGTTTGAGGAGACGAGCGGGTTTGAGGAGACGCGCGGGTTTGAGGAGACGCGCGGGTTTGAGGAGACGCGCGGGTTTGAGGAGACGCGCGGGTTTGAGGAGACCAGCGGGTTTGAGGAGACCAGCGGGATTGAGGAGACGCGCGGGTTTGAGGAGACGCGCGGGTTTGAGGAGACCAGCGGGTTTGAGGAGACGCGCGGGTTTGAGGAGACGCGCGCGGAGACCAGAAACCGGAGAAAAAAATTTTTTTGGGGGGGGCCCTTATTATAATGTGATGTGTCCACTGTCCTTGAAATAACGTATTTACATCTGGTGATACAATGTAATTGAATACAGCCCATAAGTGCGTACAAACAAACAATAATGACAAATTCAGTATCATTAAAAAAACCTTCAGGAACTCGGGATTTCATTTGAAAATGTAATCATTGACTAGCTAAGACTAAGAGTAAGAATAATGACAAATTCAACATTCTCATTTAAAAAAACCTTCAGGAACTCCTTTCCAATGACATATTGCCAATGTAATCATTTTGTAATCATTTTGGCAAAATGGAACTGACTCGTGAGTGCTAGTAATAAACTTGAAAGATTTATTTGTATACGAACACTCGCTCCATCATGTTTTAACAAATAATTATCAAAACTCCGTTCCTTTTTCCAATCCGCCATCTTGAAACCAAGCGTAACTGATCACAAACTTCGATTCACGTTTGGGCAGAACAATGACGTCATCGCAGTACACCCGAACTTATGAGCCATCTCGTACCCACTGCTTTCTCCCCTAGTGGTGAGAACGAGGTTGACCCTGTGGACCACTGGCGCGCTTTCGCGACTCTACCAGAAACACGTTTGGGCTTCGGTCATTGGTTAAGCGTTTTTGCGATTTCGGTTGTGCTGCGGTGACGTCATTGTTCTGACCAAACGTGATCCGAAGTTTGTGATCGGTTACCCTTGGTTTCAAGATGGTGGATTGTAAAAAGTAATGCAAGTTTTAAGTAATATTTATAGCCTTGCTTTGGAAGTTTTGTAAAAACATGATGGAATGATTGTTTGTATACAAACATATCCATTATTACCACTCACGAGTATTCTATTTTGCCTAAAGTTTATTTTTACACCGTTTGAGAAACGTTGATGATTGAACACGTCACAAACTGAAAACATTTTCCCCCATCTCAGACATTGTCGAACAGAATTTCACATTAGTACAATGATCAAGACATCATTACTTTTTTGAAGTATAAATTTGACGGTAACGTGACTTAACTGGAAGTTAAGGTGTTCAGCATAGCACATTATGTAATGTTATTTATATATTATGAACAATCATATCTCCTGAACTAAAGTATAGGTACTAACGTTATTTTTTCATGATCATGAGGAAGTATTATTGTGTCAGATATATGACCTTCAAATGACCTGATGTGACCTTTACTTCTAGTCCAAACAGGAAGTTCATATTCAACACATTCTAGCACAAAGTGTATAGGTCTTTTGAAGATAAAATTGATATTGTCATGATAAGACGTCAGACATTTTCACAAAATATGACGTCATCAACTGCTCACTTGATTGAACCAGTAGCTAACCCGAACACCTAGTTTATGTTAAGACAAAAACTTATGTCTAGTTTGTTTAAGATTTTTGTTTATTGGTTTGTTTGTTTGTTTGTTTGTTGGGGTGTTGGGGTGTTTGTTTGTTTGTTTTGATAATCTTTTTCCGCCAACAGGGAAATACGAGACACACGACTGTATACGCAGGGACCAAATTTCCCATATACAAAGTATCGGGCAAACGTTCAACCCCTGTGTGAAAAAGTCGTTTAAAACACAGCACGACAGAATTCCAATCGATCCAGCAATTTTGGCTGCAAGTCTAGAGGGTTAAGATAAAATTGTTGTATCTACTCTTCAATGTGTCAGATTAACTTGGTCCGGTTGGGGAGGGGGATCCCATTGAGGAGGGAGAACTGTGGAAATGTCCCCCAATATTATGTGGGGTGTCATGGGTGTCAGTTTGGGGGAAGGTCATGGTAACAACAAATTCCGCCATTATTGTTACAGAACAATGAAGTACAAAACAAAACAAAAAAACATAATGACGGGAACTGTAAAAGCGAACCAAACCGCTAATGTCCTCGTGTGACCAGTTCCTGCAACCCTCTGCCCTATTATGTATACCCCACATTATCTGTCGATCCTGGTTCTATGCAAACAGAGCTTGGGAAAATCGGTGATTTTTACCAGGTTGTAACTTTTACGTATGGCTGTCAATCGACCCTCCCCCCCCCCCACTAATCTGTTACAAAGCCTGTTGACACTGGGGACCATGTCGGACATCGAAATCCCGCTACTAAACCAAAACCTAACGAAAATGCAGGCCAACTAAAAACATGCAGTGAATCTGTCACATCTAGGTTGTTTTTGTGACGAGGCTTGTTTTTTCAAAAGTAAACAGCGATGGCCTGATATACAATGTCTCAAGACTGAGCTCTGAAGACTGTGCCAGTCTAACTGGGCCTTCCAAAACCTGTCAAAGAGAACGAGGAAATACTCACGAACAGTATCACCCAATAGGGAAGCCTTGGGTAAGTACTTCCCCCAAGACAAGCCATCACTGGGATTATCTTGCATAGTAACTTTGCAACGGTAGAAACTAACTAGCAACGCGGCTGTGTGGCATGTTTTGGAGGCGTACCTCCAAACAAGCACAACGTGATGGCACGCGCTTTCGGATGTACCTTATTGATAATGGCGCTTCTTCACGTGCCCGTGTTAGGCCTAAGCTTGCCGGGGAGATCTCTCACACCGGGGGAGTTTAGCGATGGGCGCTTACTTAAGGATAAAGGCCAAGACAAAAAGGTAAGCATAATCGATTTACCTGTATATTATTTTGGTATCAAAAGTAGAAACTGATTTTAAAGGGGAGATTTATAATTGGAAACGTTGACGAATATAATTATGTGTATGCTAACGATTTCTTTCCCTTCCCATCAGCTTATTCCGTCGTGTCCTTGAATTGCATACTGTTGGTAAAATGTCGGTAATAATGTATCCATAAGAATTGAGAGAGATGTACAGAAACCAACATGTGAAAGGTTCAGCTCATTTCATTGTGTCAGTTACGGGGAAAATAGTGAACATGCATTCAGATTTGTTTTGCATTCATTCTAATGTGGAAAATGGAGCAAGGCTGTGATCCATTTCCAGTTATTTCACGTTTTCTTAAAAAATGAAAGCATGTCAGACGAAATAGTTTCTCAGGATGTTTGGTACCATCACCAACTTCACATCAAATGAGTTTTAACATTATATTTATAATTCAGTAACTGTTCAATCGGGTGTATACATTTCCTTTAAATAGTAAAAATGCATTCTGGTTTGTTGTATTCATTTTAACATGGAATTTACATCTTATGAAGACGAAAGTTCAGTTGAAAAATTTGTTGACTAATTTCACTTAAACAGAACCTTCACTCGTTAGAGCCTTCAATGGATATTTTACATTATCGTCGATTTTTCACCAAGTATAAGGTGTATCTCTGTGGTTGTATATAAAACTGCAATTAATCAATTATTTTCTGAAGTGTTTCATTTTAAAGTATATTTGCTGTACGCCTTTTTCAAAAAATACAAACAAAATTACGGTAAATCACCGGTGAAATAGTAAATATCGGTGAAATTAAAACGTGTGTGCAGTTTTGAGAAGTGACATTGAGAATTTGACCTTGGCACCAATTTTACGCAGCTAATTGCAACTTGTTTTTAATTCTACTAAACTATCATCTTTCAATGAAATTACTTTATAATGCTATCAAGCTGTGTGTCGATGTTCACAGGTGTCACGTACGTTTTGTTGATACATCTCACGCAAGTTACGGGCCACCAGCTGAATAACTAGGGTTAAATCTTGTATTTTGGGGGGATAAACTTATGATTCCTTCCTGTGCGGATATAAAATATCCCCTTGATTTGTTATGAAGAAGCATCAAATTCCGGTTACAAGGTCAGTCATTCACGGTATGGTGACAGAGTTTTTGTGTGTGCGTGATCTTTATGGTCGCCGAGCCCGAGAGATAGCCCGTCTCCCCCGGGATGTTTCCCCATGGGTGTTGGGGAACCAAATGGTCGCCTTTTTCGTTGATTTGTTGCACGCATGGGAGACGGAAATGAATTAAAATTAATGGTTTATGGAGCCAGTAATAATTATTGGCCCACATAAACCATTCAGGTGATAATAATGTGTGACGTACACATTAGTATAATGAATGAAATATGTCAACAAATTTAATAATAATAAAAAAATATTTAAAAAAACATTTTGTAAACATTCAGATGTTTGTATTCATTCCAATGTTTAAATTTTGGAAAGGGTACTTTTTCCATTGGTAATAATTTCAGACAATGTTATTTTTATGGAAGATTGGTACCATCAACTTAAGAAGAATTAATACAAAATCGCCCAATTCGCACGATTATTTTTGAGTGATAAATTGTACCTTTAACTAACAAACTGAACAGGAATATCCCAGGTCTCTGGTGGCGCGCACGTCCAGGTATTTTTTCGATAAGGAAAAACAATTACATCTGTGTACGTTTGACATTAAAAATATGACCATTCGGTTATTTTTGATTGACGAATGTTATACCTTATCTTTTAAAAAAACATGAAGTTTTAACAAATTAATGGCAAATGTTAGTGACATTACCCTTGTTTATCCTGGGGGGGGGGGGGGAATTCAGCACTCGCTTCGATGTAGCACAGAGCTGAAAAGCAGGGTTAATAGTAGATGCGTGTCACTCAATGGGGGCCCTCGGAAGAAGTTCGTTATGCAGAGGAAACGACAACGGGAAACAGAATGAAAGCTCTGGCCGGGGACTGAAGGGTTTAAGTGATTTACTCACAGGGGGTGTCAATTCAGCACAGACTGGAACCATCGGACGTTCGAACGACTGGGCACTGCACACTGCTTTATTTATTTATTTGTATTTTTTTTGGGGGGGGGGGTTAAAGATTGTTCATATTTTGGTTTGCCAATCACCATTTCCAGTGGATATTTCTATAAGAAAGGAATCAAAAGATTTTAGTGCAGTTCAGTTTATTTTCAACTTTAATTATCAATACACAAAATCAGAGGGTCAGGGTTAGGGTTATAGGGTTAGGCCATTCGAACCACGGGACATTAGTTTGCAAAAATCTAAAAGAGCCAGCGTATCAGAATGGCAAAATTCACTCTTTCACAGTTCCCTGAAGTGACGCCATTTCTGGTGTGGGAAGTGTTTAATTGTGCATGAATTATATTCGGATATTTAACTTTCAATGACCATACCCCAGAAAAGTGTCATGTTTTTTGTTTGTATCAAATGTGACTATATGCCTATAATATATATTAACTGACCCACCGGTTGAGCTTGTAAATGTAAAAGGTACATTTGAGATCATGTCCATAAAATGTTTGACGCACTTGGCTGGATTATATGTGTGTACTTTCAGCTATATAATAATAATAATAATGTGTGGATTTATATAGCGCACGTATCCACCAACTAGGTGGTGCTCAAGGCGCATTATATTATTATCCCTGCTCATAAGGCTCATAAGGCTCATAAATCATTCCTGAAACCATCTCAGCTCCCTGGGGAGTATACAGCTCAATTGCTGCCATTTCTAGCGCATATAGAGCAAACCAACTCTGCCTTCACAGGTACCCATTTAACCCCTGGGTGGAGAGAAGCAATTATGATTAAGTGTCTTGCTCAAGGACACAAGTGTCACGGCCGTGATTCGAACCCACATTATGTTGCTAACACCAGAACTTGAATCCGGTAAGCTAGACCGCTCGGCCACGACACCCCAATATAGAGACAAATAAACAGATTTGATCTCAAGTCTAACGTGCAAGTCTTTCAAAACTATTTGGAAATATAATTATGCTCACAGTTTAACATAGCGGTGTAAAGTTATTGACCATAACAAACATCCCTTGAAATCGTTCAGTATAACATTTAGTATAATAGTTAGTTTTCAAAGTTAGTTTTCAATGTCGACAAATAGTGATGTATATGATTCTCGAAATAGACAAACAAACAAACATTTTTCAGGCATTATTGTAAACAGGAAAATAATTCATAAATATTTTTTCACAATCGAAATTCTTCCTTTCATAGAATAGTTTGGGCTTAATGTTTGTTCTCAACAGTTTTTTTTTATCAGCAATGAGTAATTACGTGTAATGAGCAGTTATTCACTTTATAGCAACTATTCTTCTATGAAATATGTTGGAATTAAGTTCTATAGGAAATTAACGGTAATTCACCTGCAGCATTTCATTTTTCTATAAAATTCCTTACAATCTTTCCGAAAGTGCTTGTTTGTCATTCCGTATATAAATGGATTCACGACACTGTTAAAGGGTACACAAATCGCAAAATGATATATCATTGTTAGTACATCGTCCCCAATTTCACCTCCTCTAAGCTGAACAAGGCTAAGAGCAGCGAAGATCCAATACGGGAGCCACGTTAGGATGAACACCACGCTAGTGATTAACAGCATCCGAGTGACACTTCTCTGCATCGCGGCCCTCATCGCAGACACTGCAACGGACGGAGGGTTCCGGTATAAACGGATGGTATTTGAAGTGCTTGGTTCATTGGCCGGGTCTCGCTCCTCCAAGTCCGATAAGTGGCCGATCCTATTCATCTTTGATGTGAGATACCTCTTGCTGGACTTCTGACGTTTGGTTTCCGATTGCCTCATTCTAAATGTTGATTGCTCAAAGCTTGTGCCAGCATCAGAACCGTGGTGCCATTTTGCTGAAGACGGCATTGAAACGTTACGACTAACAGAGTTTACTTCATGCGGTGTTTTACAGGTTGGTCGACGAGAAGACGCAGTCCAGCATTCGTTTGGGAGTACCCGTCCACCGATTCTAACTTGTCTTCTTATGGCGATGTACACTCTCCCATAGCATACAATTATCATCATCAATGAAGTTATGTAGCAAATTATTTGAAATATCAGGGTGATATTTTTTATCTTGAGGGAAGGGACGGCCGTTCCTAGCACAAGTGGCAATAATATTACGATGGAGAAAACAAATGAACACAGAAGCGCTATTTTTGCGCGTCGTTTGTTGAACAGTCTGTTGTGGGGCCGACACACACAGTCAAACCGATCTACGGCGATCAATCCTATTGTCAAACTCGAGTTTTCTAACGCAAGCACATTAGGAATATTCAATAGATCGGAAAAAACTTCGTTATCTTCCGCGGCAAGCACAGACGCAAAATTAGTGATATTTCGGAACCGTAGAAGGCTCACAATAAGATCTGACCATGCCAGTCCCATTATAAACATGTCTGTAGTAGACTTAGTTACCCTTTTCCAGTAAACACCGAGAATTAAGAAGTTGCCAAATGTTCCAAAGATCAGAAACAACGAATGGAGAACTAACTTGCCAATGGCCTCATCCACTCTGCTGTCCACATCCTGCTGGGGTATTTCGTTCCATTCCACCGTGGTAGATACACTCGTGGCGTTCACCATCATGGTTTTTGTTGTTGACGCACGTTTGACGAGAAAGTTTGTTATAGTTTATTACAGTACGTGCACGGACGTAAAATGTACCTAAACAGCTCTCTGTCTTTGTGTACCACTTACCTCATCACAGGTCGATCACAGCTGGTCATCTTAACAGCTCTCTATATTTATATGCTTCTTACCTCATCAGAGGTCGATCACAGCTGGTCATCTTAACCACGTCACGTGAAAAGAAAATCAGTAATCACTTGATATTCATAAATACATAAGCTGTTAAGACGATATGATTGGATGAAACATGATCACGTGGGGTATAAACGGCCAATTGAAACCAGCTGACTATATAATTATCGGCGATAACGGGGGAGGGTCTCACCATGGAGGAAGAAAACAGATTCTTCCTCCATGGTCTCACGTAATCCGAAGCTTGATGTGCCTTGTACCATGGAGGACCTCCATGCTTGTACTGTAGGCCATACCATTAATGTAACATGAGAAACAGTGGCTTAGTTAGGATTTTTCCAGGTGGGCAGAGACAAGCAGAATTTCCGACTTTACGCAGTTAGAACCAAAGATAAAAATTCATTGTCACGTTAATGCTGCAGTGTTGTTTATTTTGGCATGCTTATTTTTATAGTTTATGTTCATTTACAAATTCTCAAAAGGAGTGTGATTTTTTTTCAATTCTTTGGTTTTAAATAAATTTATCATAAAACTAAACTGTGACATTTTCATCCAATAGGGAATCACGTTTTTCTTTTAAGAATAAACGAAAAAGGTTGAAAATAGCACACACAATGAATCGACTAAAGTTTTCTCTACATAGATTGTCCTCTTTGCCAGTTATGAAATTTCTGAAGCTCCTTTGGGTTGCACGTGCAGAAAAAGAGTGTGTATGATCCCGTATGCCGTGTGCGTTTTACAAATACCTGGCCATCATTGGTGAAGCTCTTGCCTGTGTACTAGGCCTAACGTAGCTCAAAGCCAAGTTGTCAGTCAAGTCGGCCCAGACGCAATTATTTTTTCTGCACCCTTGTTTAGTCATTACCTAGCGCATATTATTTAATGTTGTAGATGTTTTGTTTTTTAAGCGGACGTTATAGGTCCGAAATCATAGTCCGGCATCAGCCAAATTTTCTTTGCTCGCTTCACGTTTATATTTCAGGTCAGTTTCTCCCTATATATTTATTCTGTGTACAACCACGTAAAAGGCCTATGTCCTGTTGAGTGATTCCCACTACTGCCGTTACCCAGGTTGTCTGCAAATGGGGCTTGATCCCTGGCTACTCGGCAGATATGGTTTGGCCTCATGACCTGGCCCCATAGAGCAATAGATAATTGGCGTAAGTGGACCGCCCACCAACATAGGGGCTGGTTAGCTCAGTTGGCAGAGCGCTCGTACGGCAATCGAGAGGTCGCGGGTTCGAGTCCGGCATCAGCCAATTTTTCTTTGCTCGCGAACCGTTTATAATATTTCAGGTCAGTTTCTCCATATAAATCTACTTTGTGTACAACCACATAAAAGGCTTGTGTCCCGTTAATTGTGTGATCCCCGCTACTGCCGTTACCCGGGTTGTTTGCATCTGACCGGGGCTTGATCCCTGGCTACTCGGCAGATATGGTTTGGCCTCTGACCTGGCCCCATAGAGCAATAGATAATTGGCATAAGTGGACCGCCCACCAACCTAGGGGCTGGTTAGCTCAGTTGGTAGAGCGCTGGTACGGTAATCGAGAGGTCGCGGGTTCGAGTCCGGCACTCCAGCCAATTTTTCTTTGCTAGTGAACCGTTTATAATATTTCAGGTCAGTTTCTCCATATAAATCTACTTTGTGTACAACCACATAAAAGGCTTGTGTCCCGTTAATTGTGTGATCCCCGCTACTGCCGTTACCCGGGTTGTTTGCATCTGACCGGGGCTTGATCCCTGGCTACTCGGCAGATATGGTTTGGCCTCTGACCTGGCCCCATAGAGCAATAGATAATTGGCATAAGTGGACGGCCCACCATATGGGCTGGTTAACTCAGCCAAATTTTAGATTAAGTTTGTATAATAGTATTTAATAATAATATTTATTCTCAATGTGCCAATATCAGTGTTATCTTATACCCCTGGGTGAAGAGAATCAATGTACAGTCAAGTGTTTTGTTCAAGGATACAAGTACCACGGTCGCAGCCAGTATTCGAACCCACATTCTGACGACTCAGCTATCAGAACACAAGTCTAATGCACTAAACCGCTTGGCCATGGCAACCCATATTCGCGTTTGAAATTCATCCGTACGGTTCTCAAATGCCAATTTATCAGTTTTATTCACTACAAATGACACTGGATATAGCCTTGACCAAGGCTGTTGTCGTAGTACGCACTCACGGTGCCCCATCTCCCTACCAATTATTTGGTCTAATTTCAGCACACACGTTGGGCGCCATCCCCGGATGCGTAATTTTTTCTCCAGGATGAACGTAGGCAATTTCTATGAAATTCCCATTTTTAAAAACTTGTTGTCTTTTAACAAAAAGGTTTTTAAAAAGATTTTTTTTTCACAAATTACCCACGTCCGCCCCGGATATATCGATAGGGTACATACATTTACACTGTATATACTGCGAGATCAATAGCTGAGTCGTGGATACGGCTGTGCATTGCTACCTCGTGTACGTTCGAACTCAAACAACAGCCTTGATCCTTCTGTAATTGAGAGTTCATGTGTTTCTTTATTTTTCCATCGGAATCCCGATGGAAATTCGTCATACAATAATTGTGATTTGTGGGTGGTTTATTTTAAATGATGGCCAATCACAGGCCCCAAGCTTTGACCGCGTTTGATCCCACACACATTGCATACACGCACAACAGGTACGTGACATCGCAGTGTGCAAATTGCTGGACCTACCAGTAACCAATGAGAGTACGTCTTTCGATTTTAAATTTGGCATAAAGTGAGCCCCACCTTAAATTTTGGCAAGTACAGAAGGTGCGACGACGAATGGTCACTGTATACGTACAACGTACATGTACGTGTAGCCTACGTGTGTATGCATATGGATCCGTGTTCCCTGTGAGCATGTGCGCTGGAGTCGAGTTCGAATAGCCATGGGAAGCGGGCAAAATTATGCGACCAAAAGGGTTTACTGGATATTGAGTTTTTGAGAGCGAAATCGAGATGGGCATTTATGAATGGGAACTTAAGTTCGATAAAGAACAAGGGCGATAAAGGACCTCGCCTTCAGATCAGTTCTTTATCGCCCGTGGCCACGACCCCAAGGTCTTTATCCTGCGTTAAAGACCGCGCGACAATTATTCCCTGGATGTATACCGGTACCAAATGTAAAGTTATCAAGAACTTTAAAAAATAAAGTCATTGAAAGGAATAAACGTTACAGGCCTATTAAGCAAATCATACATCAACCGATTATTAATAATAATAATAATGTATAGATTTATATAGCGCACGTATCCACCAACTAAGTGGCGCTCAAGGCGCATTATATTATTATCCCTGCTCATAAGGCTCATAAGGCTCATAAATCATTCCTGAAACCATCTCAGCTCCCTGGGGAGTATACAGCTCAATTGCTGCCATTTCTAGCGCATAGAAAGCAAACCATCTCTGCCTTCACAGGTACCCATTAACCCCTGGGTGGAGAGAAGCAATCATGGTTAAGTGTCTTGCTCAAGGACACAGGTGTCACGGCTGGGGCTCGAACCCACACTCTGCTGCTGGCAACACCAGAACTTGAGTTCAGTGCGCTAGACCGCTCGGCCACGACAATCCACTTTACGTGCATTATACAACACACGGGACCTACGGCTTTACGTCCCATCCGAAGGACGAAGCAATTATGGTTAAGTACCTTGCTCAAGGATACAAGTGTCACGACCGGGGCTCGAACCCACACCCTGCTGCTGGCAACACCAGAACTTGAGTTCGGTGCGCTAGACCGCTCGGCCACGATTGTCTCCTATAAACGACCCGCCATAAAGCCCCTCACTTCTGATAAAACCTCTCTCTCTCCCTGTCTTCCCCCGTTCGTATTTTTATTATGTTCAAATTGGGGGGGGGGGGGGTGTTTCTGGCCTACCTCTCCCCTCTCGTTAAGCGTTTTTTCGTGGAAAACGTGGAAAACACAGAAAATGTGTTTCTGTTTTGCTTTTGTTTTTAACTAGATTGTTTGATTTTTTTATTTGGTTAAGACGTCAATTCACTTGGGAAATAAGTTACTAAGGCTCTATTATACTAAATGTTATACTGAACGATTTCAAGGGATGTTTGTTATGGTCAATAACTTTACACCGCTATGTTAAACTGTGAGCGCTCTCTCTCTCTCTCTCTCTCTCTCTCTCTCTCTCTCTCTCTCTCTCTCTCTCTCTCTCTCTCTCTCTCTCTCTCTCTCTCTCTCTCTCTCTCTCTCTCTCTCTCTCTCTCTCTCTCTCTCTCTTTTTTTTATTTTATTTATTATTATTATTATTTTTTTTTTTTTTTTTTTTTTTTTTGTCTTCAATATTCTTTGACACCCAGTCCTATTCGCACCGTGAAGAGGCTGGTTATATCATGGAGGAAGGAAACTGTTTCCTTCCTCCATGGTTATATTAACTTGTCTTGTGTCGGTGCGAGGGGCTAGTTCTTTAGTGTGGAGTTGTTGTAACAACTCAATGACTTAGTTTCCCCCACCTTGGATTGGCCATTGTGTGGGGCGATTTGCATAA
Organism: Zoroaster sp. YZ-2022; assembly: GCA_029582265.1. Lineage (NCBI taxonomy): Eukaryota > Metazoa > Echinodermata > Asteroidea > Forcipulatida > Zoroasteridae > Zoroaster > Zoroaster sp. YZ-2022. Next base: position 12,438,365 of record CM055824.1, read on the forward strand.
ATAAAAAAACGTCTGGATGTTTATTCACAGCTGTCTCTGACTCGCTGCATCGTTCTGCTCCCTGTTTGATTTTTCCTCTCAACCTGGGTGACTGACTCGTTCTTTTTTATATCCATTTGTTGTGGCTTTGTTTACTCCGATTGGAGGTATTATGTGAGGTCCTTAATATTTATTTGTATTTCCTAACAGATTAAGCTTTAGAGTGATGCATAGGGCAATGACCGTGAAATGCTTGCGTAAGGACATTAACGATTTTTCATGTATTTCCTTCTCTTATGTTTACCACTCGATGACGACATGCCTAGCTAGAATATACACTGAATATAACAACACCGTTTACTACACAGAGTGATGAATATTCCCAAGACAAATCAATAATAATTGTATGATGAGTCTTTTACTTCATGGCTCCCTGGGGTGCTTGTTGTACTTACAGACTAAAACTAATCCAAAATAATACAAAATTATAATAATCTTGCATTGTTCACAATGTTTATGTTTCAGAGCTTAGATATTTTGCTATGCTCAAGAAAGACGTCAGTGAAGCATTCGATATTTCCCTGTGGAGGGGGGGGGGGGCTCGCATTCTCATCACTCAACCAGAAGCGTCGCCCCTCCCCAAACTGAGTTGGGCCACCACACACCAGCACATGTCCCCTACTGTTAAATGAATAATGAAATGTAGGATTTGGGACTGGAGGGAGGGGGCTCTAGGCCCTTCAGCACCCCCCCCCCCGAATATGCACATAATACAGTAATTTTGTGGCTCTGTTACATAACATGTGGGTAAAGCTGCGGAATTATTGACACATGTTCTGAAGCTTGGTAAATTATGTTATTAATGTAACCAATGAATTCAAAACAAAATATCACATTCTCAAACGAACGCCATGAACAATATTAATTGTTTACGTATATTGTTTACGTATAATTGTTTTAATAATATATTTACGTATAATTGTTTAGGTATATGAAGATGTGTAAAATAATTCAAAATAATTTAACCCAATCCTGTCACGGTAGTAAAATTAACCATATCCTGTGGTCATTATGGATGGCACCATAGCCGTGGTCAACCATTTTGACCACTTAACGTGGTCACAACGTGGTCAGTTGGATCATGGAGCAAGGTTCCCTCAGTCTCGGCTCCATCAAAATTTAACCAAATCCCGTGGTCAAAATTTAACAATCAAAATTTCAGATAATTTTTAAGAAAAGTGAATTAATTTTCAATTCGAATTTAGGAAAGATTAATACTCTTTCCTGTAAATATACAAATTCCATATTAGAATGAATACAAACAATCAGAATATATTTTCTCGTAAACGGCACAACCTGATTTAGCTGAAACTTTCACAGGTTTGTATTTTGATTTACAAGTATCCGTAAGAAGAGTAAGCATACTCATAGAAGCAGTTTTGCCAACATTACCAATGTTGTACCTTCCCTTTATTGTATATTGTGATTCAAAGAGAGTAAGCATAGGCAGAGAAGCAGTTTTGCCGACATTACCAATGTTGTACCTTCCCTTTATTGTATATCGTGATTCAAAGAGAGTAAGCATACTCATAGAAGCAGTTTGGCCAACATTACCAATGTTGTACCTTCCCTTCAATGTATATCTTGATTCAAAGACAGTAAGCATACTCACAGAAGCAGTTTAGCCAACATTACCAATGTTGTACCTTCCCTTTATTGTATATCGTGATTCAAAGAGAGTAAGCATACTCATAGAAGCAGTTTGGCCAACACTAACAATGTTGTACCTTCCCTTCAATGTATATCTTGATTCAAAGAGAGTAAGCATACTCATAGAAGCAGTTTTGGCCAACATTACCAATGTTGTACCTTCCCTTTATTGTATATCGTGATTCAAAGAGAGTAAGCATACTCATAGAAGCAGTTTTGCTAACATTACCAATGTTGTACCTTCCCTTCAATGTATATCTTGATTCACAGAGAGTAAGCATACTCATAGAAGCAATTTTGCCAACATTACCAATGTTGTATCTTCCCTTTATTGTATATCGTGATTCAAAGAGAGTAAGCATACAAATCAGAAGCAATTTTGACATTACAAAAATGTTGTACCTTCCATTTAATGTATATCTTGATTCAAAGAGAGTACGCATACTCATAGAAGCAGTTTTGCCAACATTACCGATGCTGTACCATCCCTTCAATGTATATCTTGATTCAAAGAGAGTAAGCATACTCATAGAAGCAGTTTTGCCAACATTACCAATGCTGCACCTTCCTGTCATTCCCTAGATATGGATATCAGTCTCTTCATCATTTAAGCCCCTTCCCGTCTCTACTAGAGAATAGATTATTACTTTACTTCATTTGATTTAATTATTCAATTCAGGATCAACAAGATACGGAAGCCTTGATTGGCCGTGGCCTTTTGGACGAGTCGCAACGTACACCATCGAAAAGAAGGAAAGCATTAGCCGGTACGTGCACATTTCAAAGTTGCTTATTAGTCCATGAGCCAGGGGATGAAATTTCACTTTTTGGTACCATTTCGAGAGACTAATTCTTATTGTGATTTTTGAGTTGGTATATGTCTAGCCTTTATGATAGCCTTTTGTAACTTGTAGCTTAATGTGGAATTCACGGCCTTTTCTATGACGTCATAGACGTCTACGACGTCACATCATTTTACACATTTATACAGTATATGCATTAACCAATTTTATTTTACTTGAGTAAACAATTGTTTGCAGTTGTTTATTATTGTGTGACTAAATAACGAGGATATCTGATATTATTAAGTCAAACCTCTGTATTGTGGCCACCTGGATAAAGTGGCCACCTGCCAAATGTGGCCAACAAGTGGGGTTATGTAAAACTAGGAAGAAATGGTCACTTATCTATATTACAGTTTTTCTCAATTGTTTACACACAAAAAATGGAACTATGCACACAATTCTGAAAACTTGAAGCTCATGTACAACAACAAGACTCCAGACTGCTAAACTCTAAGCACAATTCCATGGTTTATACTCATTTGCTAAAGTCTAAGCACAAATCGCATCATTTAGCACACTTTGTTCACCTGGAAAACACCGGCCTTCCAAATGCCACACCCTAATTACCAATTGGTCTCAATCACTTCTCACCTGTTCAAACTCAATTGGCAAAACACTTCAATCATGTGTCAGAGAATAAAAGAGGCCTCAGGTGACCTCTACAGTGTTGGGGGAAAATGAAGCAGCATTGAGAACAGAGAGGACGAGGAAGGGAAAGGCGAGCCAATATTTTTAATGAAATCCGCACAACTTTGGTTGACCATGTACTCAATCATGGCCTAACAATGATCAGGATCAGAGGCGGGATGCGGACTGATTTACAGTAGCCTACATGTAGATCTGTTTCACTGCATTTTCATAAATTATTGTATTTTTTGTGGACCTACCAAAAACCCTTTTTTGTTTGCAGTCAGTTCAGTCAGCTGAACATTTTACTGTAGTATATTACAGTAACAAATAAAGATTTGCTTTGTACCTTTTTGTATTTGTGCACTGATTTCATTATTACTGTACATCCCCAGAAAGACAATCTAAACATTAATTGTTACTGTAGTGTTTCTCATTTTACAGTAGGCTACACAGGTAGTGCAATTTACTGTGAGTTTTGCCAAAATAGGTAACATTTGTGTATTCTCAGAACTCTAACAATGTTGCAGTATCAACTATACCTGAACAGTATTTTGATGGTAGTGTTTTAAATTTATCACACCAGTGCTTAATTGATGCTCTGTAAGAGATATTCATATGATAGCTGTGTGTATCGTTTTGGTGGAAAGAATCAGTTTTGAGAAGAAAGAACATGGTTTTGAGTGCAGTGTTTCATTTTGCAAGAGATTTGTGGAGTTTTGACAAAATGGTTAACTCTTTTCAGTTTTGTGTTTAGAGTTTTGAGAAATTGAGCTATAGTTTCAGGAAACGTGTTTAAACGATTGGGAAAAACTGTAATACATTACTATTCATGGCAAGTGGGGGCCATGTTTTCATTCCTTGTTTGATTTAATAGTGTACACAATTAAATGTGTAATGCCTGTCTTTTTCGCTATTTTAATCTGTACCAAATTGGATTTCTGGTGGGTCCCGTTATAAATTAATTTTGTCACTTTTTACTATTAACCAAGCTTGTGACAACTATCTTGTGAAATATCTCATCTCAAAGTATTTGTATTCCTTTCTAATAGGAAATTATCAATGTTCCAATGAAAATTCCCCTCCCCCCAAAAAAAATAAAAAAATAAAAAAATAAATAAAGCGATTGTCAATTAAGAATAATTATGCATGGCTGTTTGTTGTTGTTGAAAGAAATGTTATGCAAAAAGCCTCAATATTTCGTTTGCCCATCAGACCTGTGCATTGGCATTCCCTACCATACTCTCTTAACGTAAAAGAGTGAAAACCACTCTTTTAAAGAGCTATATGGCGGACAAGTCTTTTTGGAGTGTAAAACCCACTCTGATTCGAGTGAAAAATACATTAAAAGGCAACCAATTCACTCTTTATACACTACTAATTTTACTCTTTATCCACTCCGAAAAGACTTGTCCGCCATATAGCTCTTTGAAAGAGTGGTTTTCACCCTTTTACATTAAGAGAGGTAGAACTTGTAGCTTTGCATGGTGAGGAGGATAAGTAAGAGTAATTTCAGTGACACCATGTGAAATGCTCAATTGCTCAATTGAGTAGTAATTAGTTCTGAAAGAACTGGAGGTACAACTCCTGAGTTGTACCTCCAGTTCTTTTCAGAACTAATTACTACTCAATTGTGACGTGTTCTCCCGAAATCAGACACTTTTGGGCAGAGCTCGGAACTGAGAAACGGGCAAAAATATGCCTGAGGGTGTTTTTTGTGGAATTTGAGTTTCTTGTAAATTATCAATATTTATAACATCTTGTGAGAGCTTCAGATTAAAAATTCATTGATAAGTACAAATTTTTACCGATTTAGAAGGGAATGTCAGTTCAGAAAATGATGAATTTGTTCTAATTTGCACTGTAAAATATTACCCGTAAAATTTACGGTCGAAAGTCGTGCAGCGAGTTGCCACCTTTCTACCGTATTTTTAACGTGTGGACCGTATTGTATTTTACGTTAAAATATTATTTTTACGGTGAAAAGTCTGTTAATACTACGGGTACCGTATTTTGGTAACCGTAATTTTGTTAATGCTTTTTACCGTTTTTTACTGGCACCCTAGCTGCCAGGTAAAGCACCGTAATTTTTACGGTGGAAGTTTTACAAACTGTGCCGTACATTTAACGGGATTTTTCTATGGATGGAAACGCTGCATCAGCTATGGGATGGATCTGCAGACACTGGAATTAATCAATGCAATTGTTTATTATACACAATGTCTTTCACTTACCTACACGTACACGTATAGTCTGGTTCTTTTTCAACCACTCCTGATCCTCTCCGGTTACTAATGTACAGAACATGTATCCTTTATATATACTGTCTTTTCTAAACTCTTTTTAGTCATGGTGGCATGCAATTATAATCTATATTTCAATATTTTAAATTTTGAATGTACTTTTTTACATAAACATAGAAAAGAACATCAAAATCTTACCTTTTTAATCATAAAATTAACAATAAATTATTTGAAAATGGCCTTAAATCACCCATTTTTACATATTTAAACATTGGAAATGATTCGAGCGCAAAGCTATGTCAAAGTAAGGTCAGATCATTTACATATTGGATATATCCCAGAGTGCAATGGGAGTGGCCATAATACGGGTTTCGGCCGTAAAACATTGAGAAAGGGATGATTATGGTAATTCACCGTATAATTTACAAACTTTTCGCCGTAAAATTACGGAAATTTTTTACAGTGTGGTTTCAAAATGAAGCAAAATTTACCAACTTTGCGCAGTATGTTTGTTGTTTTCCTCAGCAAGTCATTTCATTAATAGGTAACCCTTAATAAAGCAATTTAAGGCAATATTAATCTGTTGACATGCCTGTTGCTAGGGGAACAGGAGTATCTTTGTAAGAAGTTAATTACTTAATACATACCAAATGAAACTTGTAACTTTAAAGTCGATTATCTCCGTTTGTAATTTTCGTAAAGACAAACCTAAAAATTACGTAACTCCGTTTTGGGGAGTCCAGTTTAAAAAAAAAAAGGTATCATTGTAAAGCTGAGGATCTCTACTTTCATAATCAATAACTAACTCAATTTTGATAACCTGCCCAAAAGTGTCTGATTTCGGGAGAACACGTCACAATTGAGCATTTCACATGGTGTCACCGCAATTACTCTTACTTACATTAAGAGAGTAAACATGCATGAAGATATATACATTCTAATTTGTTCCAAAGGGACACCTTTAAAGGAAATGCAGTTAATGAGCTAATTGTAAAATACACGCGGTGAGTCTGACACAAGTGTGTTACTTTTCTGATTGCTTTCCTGAAATAATGTAATGTATCACAAGCAATTTACTTTGTACTGTCCTCCCTTTTTCTGGATACTAGAATTGATTCCCATGCGCTCAAGACAGAGTGCCATATACACACCTCTTCTTATTATCATGATTTTACGGAAGCTTAAATGACCATCCTGTTACCGCGTTACTTAGATAATTTATCGTGGGAAAATGCACAACATAATTATTACGGATTTCAAAGATATTTTTCTCAGAAACACAGAATTCCATGATAATGTATCTGTGAAACAAGGAATTCCCCATGATAATGTATCTGTGAATCATGGAATTCCGTGTTTCACAGATACATCATCATGGAATTCCGTGTTTCACAGATACATCATCATGGAATTCCGTGTTTCACAGATACATTATCGTGGAATTCCGTGTTTCACAGATACATTATCATGGAATTCCGTGTTTCACAGATACATCATCGTGGAATTCCGTGTTTTACAGATACATTATCATGGAATTCCGTGTTTCACAGATACATCATCGTGGAATTCCGTGTTTCACAGATACATCATCATGGAATTCCGTGTTTCACAGATACATTATCGTGGAATTCCGTGTTTCACAGATACATTATCATGGAATTTCGTGTTTCACAGATACATTATCATGGAATTCCGTGTTTCTGAGAAAAATATCTTTGAAATCCGTAATAGCTGGTGCATTTTTCCACGTTTCCACGATAAATTATCTAAGTAACGCGGTAACAGGATGGTCATTTAAGCTTCGGTACATTTAAGCTTCCGTATGATTTAAATGCACATTTACACTAAGCTTGAACGATAAGACGATAATATCGAATATCGCGATATCTTTTTTTTATTCGATTACGATATCGAGAACCTTTTGAAGTTATCGAGATTTCGGCAAATCGCGATTTAAAAAAATAGGCTTATCGCCGTGGTCGAGCGGTTTAGTGCATTGGATTTGTGTTCTGATGGCCGAGTCGTCAGAATGTGGGTTCGAATCCCAACCGCGACCGTGGTGCTTGTGTCCTTGAGCAAGACACTTTACCATAATTGCTTCTCTCCACCCAGGGGTAAATGGGTACCTGTGAGGGCAGCGTTGGTTGCTGTGTTTGATTAGCCCTATATGCTCTGTAATGGCAGCAATTGAGCTGTATACTCCCCAGGGAGGTGAGATGGTTTCAGGAATGATTTATGAGCCTGATGAGCAGGGGTAATAATATAATGCGCCTTGAGCACCAGTTTGGTGGATACGTGCGCTATATAAGTCCATAATGTTATTATTATTATTATTTAGTCAGAGATTCCATTGAAACAAAATTAGTGACAAACAAAAGCCAACTACTTCAGAAGTACATACACACAACACAAAGGAATTTGTGATTTATTGTGACGCTTGTATAGAGGGGGTATATACCTGTGATTATCGGCTCTGAAGCAATCATACGTGAATGCAAACAATTCTATCAAAAATCGCAATATATGTTTGCCGATATAATGTGGATGAAAAAATCGATATCGCCCAACTCTTAAAATTTAAATGCCACTGGAAAGATATGAGATCTGTAATTGCTCAGCATATCAATTTCTTCACCAATCAAATTTTCAGGTAGCATAGGACAATGCAACTAAATTGAACCAGTCCAGCTATCTCATAGGATACATGAACAAATCGGGCAAACGTTAACACCCCTATGTGAAAAGGGTCGTTTAAAGCGCAGCATGGCAGAATTCCAATCGATCCAGCAATTGTGGCTGCAATTGACGAATTTCAAATTGACCCCGTCTGTGCACTTCCGCATTGAAACCGAGGCTCTCTGTGTCAAGTCACAACACCGATGCGAGGAGGCAATACGAAATATTTTCAGATCCCAGAAGTCCTGTATATTTCCACACATCAAACAAATACTTTGAACGAATGCTGCACAAAGTGAAGTTTAAGTTGACATAGCAAACATTCATAAACGTTTTATGGCAAAATGACCGGGTGAATGCAGAGCCGGATTAAGCTAGTGCGGCGGGGCCTGTAGCATATGTTATAAAGGGGCCCTAAATTAAAAACAAAAATACACATAAATATTAAAACATAAATTATTTACTTGCATAGTAAAGTAATAAAAAAAAAATCATTTGCTATACAGCCAGATAATACGACAAATATGTCTGACACTTACAGTAATAGTATTACTTACATGCAGGTATACATTTCAAATGTCAAAAGTAACAAAACTACAATTTACGAGTTACACTTTCTAGATTTAGCATGAACAATTTTCTTAATACACGCCTAAAGACAAGCGGCGACAACTGTGGCCGTATCAAAATGGCTACCCTCTCAACGACATCCCAAGATGGAAACAACAAACAGAAACTGAATAGCGCAATCTAAATTTGAGCAACCCACACTGACGGGTGGTTACATAGATATATACTTAACTAACTCAATAAAGTTAAATTTGAACGAAATTATTTATTCGTATCATGTTATTAATGACGTCCGTAATAATTACGTACCATCCACCGACATGTAAACAACAGCTGGTTGCCAGATGATCTGGCAACGCTGTTGTTTGGGCAACGATCTGGCCCAGATCGTGAGGCGCCGATTTCACCAGACAGTTTGCAAGCATTTAGTGCGGGGCCCTCGAAAATGCGGGGCCTGTAGCATACTCTACTTTTTCTACTAGGTTAATCCGCCACTGGGTGAATGTTATCGTAAAATGAGTTGATTTTTTAGCTTAACGTAGCTGCTGGTTTTCACGATATTATATCTGATGTGGGGATCTGACTATTACATGAAGATTTCACACATCGACGTCAAGAGACCAGGATTTCTTTGGCTCGATTTCACTGGGTCGGCGTACAGTGGGCCAGGGGGAAACCAAAGTACGTCAAAAGGGGTCATTTGCGTATGTTCCGGATTTTATTTATTTTACTGTTTTTAGGTTTCTAAGACCCCCTACGACTATTTTATAAACAATTTAAACTCAAATTAATATTTAATGACTGTAGAACTGCCTTACAATCTCAAAAAAATTGAAAAAAATTTGATAAAAGCCGGTTGCTGGTAATAAATTAAAAATTTCCGTTGTGGGCTTTTGACAGAAGCTATCGTCATGTAAACTGAAATAAACCCATCCCAGTGCATGATCTATATTCTATCAAAATTAAGTAGATTGTAAATTAGCTTTGATTTCATCAGTAAAAACTGGGGAATTTGGAAAAAACTAATTATAAAATATAGCTGTTTTTTGTTCAGCTATGGTGGAACTAGAAATTCCCGCCGATCCCACCTAAATTCTCATATTTCCCTGAAGCTGAACCTTTCAGCAACATTTTGATACCAAAATTAGCTGCGACCACCTGCGATCTGTGATTTTGTAGCTATTTTTGTAAACCCCATCCCAACATTTTTGAACTTTTTTTCATACTGGACTGTCAAGTGAGCAGCAAGCGCCACACAGGACTTATTCCCTTGCGGTTTCCGCAAGTCTTGCAAAATTATAGCCATGATAAAAGATTGTACAGTTAAAATTGTATCAGTGTCTTGACAGTGGAAAGGCAAGACGTATCTAAAAAGTAATATTCAGTCAGTAAGCCCCTACTGGTAAATTCGCAGAACAACATTTATCACAGGTTTACATGAAACGTGTTGGTGTTTAATTGATCATGGTATCAAACAGGGATGGAATATTTTGGTCTCATGTACCAGTTATCAAATTAGTAAAATAGTGAAATAATGTCCAAAATTAATTGCAGTCCCTCCGGAAACAAATCAACAGAAGAATGAATCGGAAACATCTGAATGCATTTTCATTATTTTCTCTGAATGACACATAATAAACTGCAACTTTGAGAACCTTTAGCATTTTTTCCCCGAGTGATCGTACCGGGCAGGACAGTTCTGGATTATTCGCTGTGTGTATGTGTGAGCATGTCTAAGGTGTAAACCGAGGACTTATAACAAAAGAGAACAATGGGTCCTCGGTTGGCAGTTATTGTTAGCAAATGTCCTCGGTTGAAAAACGTGTACAAATCTAATGGGAGAAACCTCAAAAAGTTTAAGTCCAACAACAAAGAGAACAAAAGAGGGGAACAATAGGAGGTCCTCAGTTTACACCTTAGACAAGATTGTGTGAACGTACACACCATTCGTTGTGGGGTCCAAAACACAATAGAACAATTGGACCCCACAAGGTAACTATAGAAAATCTTGTACCCCACAGGAGAATTATAAGGAAAAGGGATAATAGAACGAACAAAGGAATACCCCACAAATCAATGTGCGTGAGGGTGTGTGTGTGTGTGTGTGTGTGTGTGTGTGTGCGTGTGTGAGCGCATTCAAACCGGGGACGTATAACAAAAGGGACAATGGTCCCCGGTTGCTCTCACAATGGAGAACAATCCGTCCCCGTATTTTTGGACAAAGGAAAAAGACAAAGGAAGTCCCCGAATGCCGGTGTTTACACACGTGTGTGTGTGTGTGTGTGTGTGTGAACGACTCAAGCTCGCCGATATCAAACCTCGTTATCAAGCCCGCGAGTGCGCAGATCGACATTAAATTCGTCATCTTCGGATTTGTCTATTGGATCTATTATGGACATCGTTTCATAGCCAAAAAAAAAGAAAATTAAAAATGCTGACGCGCGGGTCTGATGCGACGCGCGCGGAGACCAGAAACCGGACACATATTTGGGGGCCTTATTATTCGCATCGTGCATGAGCTGGTGAGGGCGCATGTTGTTAGATCACTATGGGCGCGAAAGGGCAACAATAGCGCGTTGCGTTTGGCGTATTTTGCAGCTGATGTGCATACGCGCGGAATATCTCCAGCGATCATTGGCTGGCAGAATTAAGTACACTCGGTATAGGGCAAAATTAAATCTGTTGTTGTTGTTGTTGTCGTCGTTCGTTCGTTCGTTCGTTCGTTCGTTCGTTCGTTCGTTCGTTCGTTCGTTCGTTCAACGATTTGCAAGAAAAATATCGACACAAAAAATACATTAAAAAAACAACGAAAAACATTTTCTATTGCTATAAATAATTGCTATTTTAAACTATTTCTTTAGTTTACCTAAATAAAACAGGCATACTTTCGTATAAATCAGCACAAAATGAGTAACATTTTAGTGTTTTTAGGCGAGTAAAGATTGTACAGGTTTAACCCTTTCAATACCGAATTGTTTTGACCACGCAGCCCACTGAGGACCACATTGTTTGTACGGAGTGTACAGTCCAGAACCGAATTGTTTTGCAACCACGGCAGCTTCTGAAGACCCCACTTTTCAAGCTCAGTTTTCATAGTGAAGACAGTGTCGTAGAGAAAAATTTTGTGCATGCCTTTTGTTACATATATAATTACCTTTCAAATGGTTACAACAAAAATATATTTCAATGCAATTTTGGTTGATTATATTATAATTTCTCTAAATTTGAAGTTTCAAAATATTTGAATCTAGAATTTTTATGTTATAACTTGACTACTCATGCACTTTCAAACTTGATTTTCATTATGAAGACTTAGATAAATGAAACAGGTTTGTGTGTGACATTTTTCACTCATTGTATACTCTTTCATATAACATCAAAATCAATTGTTTTTGGTATAAAACAAGCAACTTATTACAATTTTTCCAGAGAGTTGCAGTTTCCTATCTGATGAGCCTAATGGACTCCCAATTACACAATGAAATGCACTGCATAGATCCTCCATTGTAATACACTGTGTGTGTTCATTGATGCGTGTGAGATTACACACACATAACTGTACATGCACAGCTAATACACACAGTACATGTACATGTTACATTGTATAGTGGATAAACTACATGTCGCAGGCCCATGCTGATTGCATACACAATGTGTGGAATCTCAGCCTTCTTTCATCTGTTTGTCAAGCAAGTATTTCCTGTCAGAAGCTTATGGTTACAAATCCAAATAATGGATAAAACATAGCGTATCCATATTCTGTCTACTTTCAAATGTAAAGGTTTATAAAAAAATTATGAACACAAGACACTTTGCTCATAATATGATTATGAATATACTCAATTTATTGTTTTTTTTGTTTGGCAAAGACAATATTTTTCTTTCACAAGAAAAGAACATGAATACATCAAAAATAAGATATATTCTAGGGCACACATACAATTTGTGATATACTAACAAACACCGACGATAACCACCTCCACAGCCACGCCGACCACCACGGACTCGCACACCACGCATCCCGCGGCACGCCATTCCCGGCGCGGTAGCCTGTCTTACAGTTACACTGCTTGGCCCGGGCAAATTGTCATGGGCGTCAACAGCTTATGAAAAGTGGGGGGGACATGAGCCCCAATTAGTGATCTGTGTCCTGGGGAGTTATCTAAGGGGAGGGGGTGTCCCCTTGCCCTTAGAGATTGTTTGCATAATTAAGGGTGCTTAGGTGCTAAATGGTGCTATATTTTGTTAAATAATTGTATATTTCTTGAAGAAAAAATATTGAAATTTATACTATTTGTTCAAACTAATCATGCTACAAAAAACTGACCCCCCCCCCCTGGATCCGCGATCATCCGCTCCTGAATTAAAGGTCCTAGTTCTATTATAATTCCACGAATAATTCAGATTATATCTACTTTTTGCCTGTCCCAACATTTGTGTTAGTATTTCACATGCTCATCTGAGTCATCTCAATGTTAAACTGATGAATGTTGTCTTTCACCAAAACTGAAGCTCTACATCAAGTTACCAGCATTTTATTTTCAGTCTTTTCAGATCGAAATGGCAGCAGTAAGTTAGCGATGAAGATATACCTCATTACCTGAGTTAGAATTTGCCAAAAATCTGTGTACGACTGTCTACTGATCTGACAAACTCTTCTGCAATATTCTGTGGGCTTAGTGCTGCCAGCCTATCGCGATGTACATGGCAGATCATGAGGTGGTTAAGACGCTGCTGTGTCATAGTGGAACGTAGCCAGGTTTTCATGGCTGTTTTCACTAATATCGAGTTTGATTCTATTTGAGTCAGCAATTGATACAAAAAATCAAACATATGCCTGCCATTTTTTTAAATTATTGTTCTGAAAAGTGGGGGGGACAAACGATATGATATCCCCCCCACTTTCAAAAGTGGGGGGGACATGTCCCCCCCGTCCCCCACCTGTTGACGCCCATGCAAATTGTCGTCAGATTCTGACGAAATATCTTCGGATTCTTGGCTAGAATCTTCCTCGGAATCATTTGATTCATTCTCAGAATCACTATCAGCAAAAAGCTCATGCAGTAACTGAGCATTTCGCTCATCCATAGTGACAAAATGTTGGAAAAACGTTCGGAAAATTAGCGCATGTGAAAAACTTTGATCAGAGTTTTCTCAAAAGGTCATAATGGTGACCCCTATTGTTCTATACATCATTGGAAAGCTTATGATGTGTTCTTTTCAACTGTATAAAAATTAACAGCAGAGGGCAGCAAATAAACTTAGTGGACCCTCTTGAACACCGGCACTGCTCTCGTCGACGAAAGTCGACGATGGTAAAGAAGCGTAGGTGCGCCGTCGACGAAAGTCGACGATGGTAAAGAAGCGTAGGTAGGTGCGCTGTCGACGAAAGTCGACTTAAAACGAATGCATTTTACACGGGAACCGGAGTAGCGAAAATAGGGGGAGGGTAGGGGTGTGAGGCTTGTGAAACCCCACTGTATTTCTTAGTCGGCATTTAGAGACTCAGTCGGCAAATAATGTAATAATAAAGCCCTTTTCATTTCGACAACAGGTAACTTGTTTCAGCATGACATCTTACAGCATGATGATCAGGTGGCAACGCATGACTCATCGCTACCAGCCATCGTCGGCAGAAAAAGGCGCCAAAATCCAAAACTGCCATCATCAGCATCAGACGAGACTCCACACCTTCAGCAAACCATCTGCGCCCAACGGCAAACTCCCGCCAACCCTACCGTGGTGGCTGGCATCGTTGGGGGAGCCCTTGCCTTATTCTTGGTGGTGGTGTTGACTATAATCTATTGCTCTTACAAGAACCATCCTCCGTCTGATGTAAGGAAGCGGACAGCGGAGTTGCACACCTACTTGGGCGAGGCCGAAGATGTATGGGTTGGAGTTATTCCTGACATGGACTTTTCCTATGGAAATGTGAAATATGATGGATATGAAACGAATGACAAAGTACTATCGAAAGTCAACGAGCCTCTTTGAAAAAAAGAAACAAAAGCTTTCTCCTGAAGACAGGAGCCAATTTCACTGACCGAAACGTCGAGTTACCCAACGTGTTCTTCTCAGAACCACACAGCCGCACAACTCAGGAGAGATGATTACATGGTGCTAACGCAAACGTGAACTTTATTAAACAAAAACTATTCATGTATAGCGCGTGCCTGGCCTATTATGTGAAATGGCTCTGGCAAAACCCTAACCTTGGACGGCAATTTTCAAAAGTGAGATTTTGGTATAGTTTGATTCTCTAGATTTTCCTCTTTCATTTGATATTAGATTTGTAGAAATCAGAAGAAAAAATATATTAAGGAAAAAATATAAGATTTTTTCCCTACAAATCTGGTATCAAATGAAAGAGGAAAATCTAAAGAATCAAACTATACCACAATCTCACTTTTGAAAATTGGGTCCAAGCGTTTAAGGTTTTGCCAGAGCCAGTTCACATAATGCACCATTGCAAACAGAAGACTTCTCTTTTTATTTTTAAGCCAACGCAACTATTTATAAATCACACTTGTGTCTTTTGCAAGGGACAAAAATCGTCATAATCAGAGCAGACTTTCAACAGGGCATTACCTTATCATGTGGGGTATTATCTTTAGGTCATTGATATGAGTTAATCTGAAACTAACACTCCGATTCCGTGCCCTGTTGATCGTGACAATATTGTCCCTTTAAGGGGATGATACAAAATAATGTATAAAAACAACCTACTGGAATATGCTCAGCTTATGCTCAGTGTGTTAACGAGAAAATACATTATGGTTGTTTTATTCATTCCAACGTGGAATAACAGAAATCCATTTTTGGAAATTATTTCATTGACTAATTTTACTAAAAAGACATTTCAAATGATGTTTAACAACATCATTCACTTTCTACTATTGTAAAACTGTGAACATTATATTTTTCGAGATTATACAAAAAAGGCAAAGATTCCTGTAGAATTCGGCCCCATCATGTTCCTGTGTGCAATTGATTTAATTTTGCCCTACACCGACTTGTGTATACCACTGCATACTCAGCGCTTTCCTGAGTGTCTGTGAAAAAGCTTCACAGGCGACTTGGGCAGGATTGAAACCCACGACCTCCTGCTTAATATTATAAGATGAAAATTATGTGAAGTGAGATGAAAGTGAAATTGTAATTTTTTTTTACATTAAAAATAGTTGTTGAAATGATTGGGTTTTTTTTTGGTTAATTTACTTGGAGTGTCGTGGCCGAGCGGTCTAGCTTACCGGACTCAAGTTCTGGTGTTAGCAGCAGAATGTGGGTTCGAATCCCGGCCGTGACACTTGTGTCCTTGAGTAAGACACTTGACCATAATTGATTCTCTCCACCCAGGGGTTAAATGGGTACCTGTGAGGGCAGAGTTGGTTGATTAGCCCTATATGCGCTGTAATGGCAGCAATTGAACTGTATACTCCCCAGGGAGCTGAGATGGTTTCAGGAATGATTTATGAGCCTTATGAGCAGGGGTAATAATATAATGCGCCTTGAGCACCACTCAGTTGGAGGATATTATTATTATTATTATTACTACTTACTTAGAGTGATTTGAGAAAGTACCCTGCTTACTGCATACACTCAAACTAAAGTGTTCGGTGAATAACAACACTTTATAAAGTTAAATTCAACTCAAAGAAAGTGTTGAATTAACACGGAGTCAAGTTAAGTCAAACTTTATCAATATTAATTCAACACTTCTAAAAGTTAAATCCACTCATCATCAAACTCTTTAAAATGTTGATTCAACACTTGAGTTTTAAGAGTGTAGCAATTGGTCGGGGGGGAAATAATTTTATTGTTGAGGGCTTTTCTGAATGGGGGAATCGGGATGTGTCCCATCACCTTACCTCCCCCAACGGTCATGCCACTTACTGGCGGATCAGGGGTGGGGCAAAGGGGTGTGGCATCCTTGTTTATCCCCATGCATGCTTAGTTACCATACTGTTTTTTGTGTTTTCCCCCCTTTTTTACAGTGCATCGTGTGCCCCGCCCCTTTGGATTTTTTAATCATATAAAATTAATTGCATTTATATTTTGCCCAACATCGACTTGTTTATAGCACTGCATACTCAATGCTTTTTCCCGAGTGTCTGTGAAAAAGCTTCACAGGCGACTCGGACGGGATTCAAACCCACGACCTCCTGCTTACTGGTGCAGACGTCTTAACCTCTCGACCACCGACCACCGACCACCGAGCTTGCCCAATGACGGTTGGCTGGCTAGAATCCTATAACTATAGCAGCGGGTTCCGCGATATATTATATAGGCCCTATGGGTTGGTGAAATTCTTACGTCGGGTGTAGTGACAATTGATTTAATTTTTGCCCTACACCGATGTGTGTATAGCACTGTATATTCAGTGCTTTCCGAGTGTCTGTGGAAAATTCACAGGTGACTCGGGCGGGATTCGAACCCACGACTGAGTATGCAGTGCTATGCACACGTCCAGTGGCGAAGCCAGGACTTTTTCAGTGGTGGGGGGGGGGGGCACAGGGAGGGCACTGCTTTTCAGTGGGGGGAGGGCACAGGGGGTATGGGTTTTTCCATTTTCTTTTTCTTTTCTTTTCTTTTTTGGGGCACTATCGGGATTTTTCGTGGGGGGGGGGCAACTGGGGGGGGGCACTGGAAATTTGTGCCCCAGCCCCCGACGATGCAAGAATCCCCCGACGACGCAAGAATCCCCCGACGACGCAAGAATTTTATCAATCTATAAATATCGCTGAACCCAATGTTATACAGGATCCTGGCCGACCAATCGTCATCGGGCAAGCTCGGTGGTCGACAGGTTAAGACGTCTGCATTAGTAAGCAGGAATCGTGGGTTCGATTCCCGCCCGCTATTTTTCTGCAGCATAGGCGTACTTCGTCAGTGGCTTACAAATTGGCATAGAAATCTAATTTTCAAAATGTTCTTCAATAATAAATGTCAAACTCGAGTGGCATGGTAGCCTAGTGATTAGAATGCTCGTCTTGCAAATAGAAGGTACCGACGGACACAGTTCTAGGTTTGCAACATTTTCATATTTTTTTAAATACATTTTTTATACATTTTTTCAACTGCAAGATTAATTAAAAGAAAAGTCTCCAGATACAAACGCATGTAGTTGACGAAGTGCACTGCAGAATTTTTTTAATTCCGCCCGGGTCGCCTGTGAAGTTTTTTTCATTCACAGACAGATCGGAAAGCCCTGAGTAACCAGTACTATACACAGTGTAGGGCAAAATTTAAATCCGACGCAAGAATTTCATCAACCTATACAAAATTAAACTGAAGCAACAATATATTTTACAAAATTTGGAATGAAAAACCAACCGCATATCGCGCATCAAATGAAAATAACAAAAAGACAAAACTAGAAATTCAGAGTTTGTGCACAAACTCAAGGTGTTCGAAAGTGACGGTAATTGATGTCCTCATCAATTGGGATCATTGTTAAAATGTGACTTAAGATTCGTCAAATGAGTACTTGCAGTATTAAGTTAATACGATCTATGGTTTTAGAAATATTGTAGCGCATCCGTTATTGGCTTAAACGCCCAACCACACATCTATAAAATATAATTATTTTATCCTGCAAGAGCTTTAGCCTGTGAAACCGCAAACGTCCCCATGAAGACCGCCAGCTGTTTTCCCAGTAGATAACGATCTCAGTCTCTGCGGTTTGTAAACAATGGGCCGTAGAACCACGAGTGTCTGGTGTGTGTTAAGTCAATGGGATTTTGGCCCAGAAAAGGAATTTTGAAGAAAAAAAACCAAATCAAAACTTTGACCTTCCGGTACGACCGGAAGCAAATGTCAGACGATTTTGACGTTAACTTTTCAAATGTTGCCTAAGCCTTGATCTATCAGATCCCAGATTATGAACATCATAGCTTTAGTATATTTTGATATACAGTTGATAGCAAATGGTCATTTTAAAAACTTAAATGGCTTGTAATTTGATGACGTGTCATGACGTAACAACTTCTAGATTCATCTACATGATAAGGTCTTTATATGTGTGAAGTTTCAAGGTTGTGTGAAATTGTTAACTTGCACTTTCGATGTAGAGAAGAGTTAAGGAGAAGAAGAAGAAGGAGAAGTAAAAAAAAAAACTTTAAAAAAAACGGAACAATTACAATAGTTGTTCGGCTGAAAAGCCGAACACCTAATAATTCGAGTTCGGGATTGGAGACTAGCGCCCTCAAGAGATACCGGCAAAATGACACGAAAGTCAAGATTGAGTAGGCCTATGTCGCGCTCATGTCGTCTGGAGTAACATAATTTTTATGTTGTGAATAAGGTCTGTGGCAATGGCATAATTATATATGTCACTATTTAAATTTTAAGCAAAATATGGAAGTAAGGAGTTTAATGTAATTTGCCCCTGCATAGCCTAAGCATAAACTGTTTACATTTCGAAATGACTGCACATCAGCACCACGGCCACGCCCACGCCCAACCAGACGCTGGGCGTAACGGGAACGGTCACAGCCAGGTTTCACAGCAGCAACAGCAACAGCAGGTGACCGGTGTTGCAGCGGCCGTGTTCTATGGGGTTTGTTCCGGCTCGATGTCGTTTATCAACAAAGTTGTCCTCACTACGTTTGATTTTGATTTCCCGTGTTTTATCATGCTATCGCAGATGGTAAGTTGTCATGATTAACCATAGAATTTGCTGTGCCTATCACTGTCACTGACTGTCACTGGCACTACAGTCAGATAGCCTAAGCCAAGGGTAGGGTTTTCAGTTTGTACGTGCTTGACCGAAGCCCTCTACACGTACACGCACAGCGCATCGCCCGCAACAAAAAACATCAAAATTTTAAATCAAAAAATTCTACTACTTTTACCTGTCGAAATCTTACATATATAATAGGCTAGCTCATTGGAAAGCTTAGTCTCAGCTATCCAACAATGTACATAAAATAGCAATCAGAAGTACGTGCGAAAGCCTAGGTTTTTATGAATGAACCACTCTCGTCCTGCCCAGCCTTTCACGAAGTGTTCCGAGATCGGGTGCATTCGGCCCGTAAAATTTGCTGCGCTCTGCTGAGGGCATCCACTTCGGAGCTGTCTCTGCGCCCAAGTACATTGTGATTGACATGAAAACGGGTTTCCTATTGAGTTAAAGGGCTCCTTTACATACCCATGCTTGCTCGATCTCCACAGCTACTCTACAACCGAAGTTACGAAGAGATAAAAAAGTAAACACCGTTAAATTTCGAGGTGAAATTTTCAAGTTGAAAGGTAAGAGTAGTGTCTGAATGAATTTTACACCTCTTTTCTATCATATGTGAAAGTTTTGAGCCTTAATTGTGTTTAGTTTTGAGCGGAGAGTGTATTTTTTACACTCTTTCAAAGCTCTTATGAGGGAAATGAGCACGAACGCTGTGCGCACGTGTATCACGGTGTGTGTAGGCTGATTCAACGGTTTTGTTGCCATAGGGATGTACACAGTGTATGGACAGTCGGGCTTCATCGAATGCTGTATACTTGATTAACCCTCCTACTTCTGGTACCATTTTCATACAAGTTGATCCACCATTTGAAACCATTCGCTTTTGTGGTTTTGAATGGTGAAATACATGTAACTGTGTACAGTATTGATTCCCCCAAATGGTTTTGAATGGTACATAGGTCAGCTAATACAAAACCTCGTTTGGATCTTTCCAAATGGTAGTACAGCTAATACAAAACCTTGTTTGGATACTTCTAAGTGGTGAATCAATGGACCCTCTATGCATTTGAATGGATTTGAATGGTAGTAAAACTTGCTACCAACACTGTTCAAATGGCATCACCATGTGTGTACAAAACCAATGGGCATTTTGGTAAGTGGAAATTTTGAATGGTTTCAAATGGTCAAATAGTAGGAGGGTTAAATAAAACAGAATTCCTCAAAAACTACTCGTCCGATTTTCTTGATTTAAAAACCATTGTATTTCTTTCATCAAGACCTTTAATTTGATATAAATATTGAGCATATTGGTTTAGGAATAATTTTTCACCTGAAAACCCTACTAAGGGTAGAATGTAGGGCTGTACTTTTTCGGATATTTTTGGAACCGGATGTCCGAAATCAAGAAACTTTGGATACCCGGATACCCATTTTAGTTTTCAATTTCAACAACATTTCATTATTAATAGCGCAACAATTAATGTGGCCGTTCCCTATAATAATATCCCCTCTTGTCTATTAATAGCTCATGGCACACACTCCCAGTGCAGACATAAAGCATGCACTAATCCAATAACTGCAAATAATAGGCAAACATTGTATTACACTGAATCAGTTGGAGGAAAGCATGTGGAAACTACAAAGTCTTTTATGGGTAATTGGAAATGGAAAAATGGAACCGGTTAATGACAGTATTGGTCAGGTATCAGGATACCGGACACCTTATTTCCAAATCCAAATCCTGTTTTGACACTGAGTCCATTTTACTTATAATATTTTGTACGTATGCACAAATGTCTTTTCCATTATAAATCTTGTATCTCTCTCTACACCTGTAGATATTCACTACAGTTCTTCTTACCTTTCTGAGCACCATCAGTAAGATTTCCCTACCAGCCGTCTCACTGAGCAATCTCAAGATCTGTCGTTTCCCCTCCATCTTTGGGCTGTTCCACACTGTCCTCTCCCTCCATGCCCTCAGCGGGATGAACATTGCAATGTACACCGTGCTCAAGCGCTGTGTACCTCTCATTAACCTGCTGTTGACGCCTTTCCTGATGAAGAAGGGCGCCCCCAGTTGGTCAGTTTGCGGCTCGGTATTGTTGATGACCGCTGGTTGCATATTTGCAGGTTTGTCCAAAAATCAAATCAGTTACAGCTGTCATTTATTACAGACCTGGGAGATTGGATTGGGGGGGGGGGAGGGTGATTTTCTGAGAAAGTGTAACCTTTTTGAAAAACGTATTAATTTACTAATAAGGGAAAGAATGTCGTATCCGGCTGCCACTTTTTAAGGGCTTTTTTGGATTTTTTTTTTCAACCACTAACCAGTTAAAAAATCATTCTATCGATTTTTGGTGGTACAGAAAGCGAAAACTATCTTAAAAATCCACTTTTATGATGGTTTTCGGACTTGATTTCCCTTCTTAAAAAAATCCTCCCCTTCAGAAAATAGAAGGATCCTATTATAGTTGCCACTACGCATGTAAAATGACTGTGTTGGTCACTAATTGTGGAGTTTACAAGATCAGACTGACATGACTGACGAAGTCATCGTATACCAAAAATGCCTGATTTTTCATGAAATAAATATCCTGGAATAATTTGAAGTATATATGTCCATCATCATCCATATGTTCTCCACCTTACCAGGTAGGTAAGATTACATTATTGGTTATATTTAATAAATAAGCAGGAAAAAATGTTTAAGCAAATTGTTTTCAATTTTGTTTACATTAGCTTGGTAAGCAGAGCTCACTTGCCCACTTTTGAGGTAAGGTATAGCATTGGTTATTAAAAAGTACCCAAATGTGCACACAGGGGCATTGTTGACTGGTTTTGACTGTCATTTCGACCACCCTGAACAATACCGGACAATGCTTTTACCAGTCAAAAACGGTTGACTAATTTTGACCTGTAAATGTACTTACAACACGGTTTAATAATAATAATAATAATGTGTGGACTTATATAGCGCACGTATCCACCAACTGAGTGGTGCTCAAGGCGCATTATATTATTACCCCTGCTCATAAGGCTCATAAGGCTCATAAGGCTCATAAATCATTCCTGAAACCATCTCAGCTCCCTGGGGAGTATACAGCTCAATTGCTGCCATTACAGTGCATATAGGGCTAATCAAACACAACAACCAACTCTGCCCTCACAGGTACCCATTTAACCCCAGGTTGGAGAGAAGCAATTATGGTAAAGTGTCTTGCTCAAGGACACAAGCACCACGGTCACGGTTTGACAGTGTTTGACGTTTTAAGTGCACAAGATATACCTTGACAAGTATATCAACATTTTGATCGATTTTGACCCTTGTTGTAGTAGGAGGGTTAAAGAGAACAGGAACTGTTATATCAACGAACAAAAGGTTGCCATCCTGCAAAATTTTGTAAAACATAAAAAAAACATGTAATCAGTTTTTTGTTGTTTTCTTTAAAACATTTTTAAGCACTTTATTGTAATTATACTTTGACGGGTTAATTTTTTTGATATATCGTCCCTAATTTGCCATAGTGACCAATCCCGAATTAAGTTGGCGTAGTGACTAATGCGGTTTTGGTCACTTTGCCAAATTACAAAAATAGCCAGTTAGAGCATTCGTCATTTGAATGCATGCTCTATCTCCAAAACTATAAGGAATACATGCATGTGGATTAGATACAATGGTAGGTCTCTTCCTGAATGTACTAATGGGCGGGAAAACTTAAAATTGAAAAAAGTCGGATTGGTCACTATGGCAAATTAGGGACGATATGTGACCCGCTCCATCGAAATGAGGAATATCCCCCAACATATGTTGCCGTGTAACGGACTTCCAAAGTTTACAAAACGTGCATGACTACATTATTACCAATTATCAATTTATCACATCCTAACACAGAAATTAAATGAACCAAAAATGAATATTTGGTATCATCAGAAAGCCCATTAAAATCTATTTAAGTTGATATCCATATCTCAAAATATGAAATTTGGGGGACATTCCTCATTTCGATGAAGCGGGTCACATAATTCTTGAAAACTAGAGGAATCAATGTTACTAAATACTGATGTTGTATATGTACCTTCCCTTTAAGACAATCTCTCCTTGAGGTTTTTTTTTCTTCACAATTTGCATTAATAGACTGAATATTCTCTACCCTTGTCTTCCCCGTTACAGGGATGGGTGATTTAACCTTTGACCTGAATGCCTACACCTTTGGCATAATGAGCGTATTCGCCCAGGCCCTGTACCTGACCACAGTGCAGAGTGTGAGCCTCCAGCACAACGCCTTCTCTGCTGTGGACATCATGTACCTCAACGGCATCAACTGCATGCTGCCTCTGCTCTTCTGCACCGCCTTGTCCTCGGAGTTCACTCTAGTCCTGGAGTTCCCGTACCTGTTCTCGCCGCGATTCCTCCTCATTTATCTCATCGTGATCGCCATGGGATGCGTGCTGAACTACGCAATCTTCCTGTGCACCATCATGACCTCCGCCCTCACCACGAGTGTCGTCGGTGTCGTCAAAAGCATCGTCGTGGTGATAGTGGGGCTGTTTACGTTCGGCGGTGTACCGCTGACTGTCTTGAGCGTGTTTGGTATTGTGATGAACACCCTTGGGAGTGGTTGGTACTCGTATGACAAGTACCGGGCAAAGAGTGAAGATAAAGAGGACGTGGAATCTTTGCATTCAACTCAGGAATCAAACTCATCATTAAATGCTGGGAATAACCATATAATGAATGGCCACTCACACTCGGGGATTAAGTGATTAGCTAAACAAAAATGTATCTAGTTTTTTGGTCAAAAATCATGTGTTATTTCCAGACCTGAGACGTGGATACAGGAAGAGGGGTGGATGTACATGTGAAAGTACACCATACCTCTCTATTTCCCTACTGAAAGTATTCAATCAAGTAGAACAATTTGATAACAAATATGGCATTTATTGGTCGAGCAAACATAAAAACCCAAGTTTCATCTTATGTGTAGTTTTTCTTAGATTTTAATCGTGAATTTTTAGAGACAATCTTGGTCACATTTGTTGGACCACTGTTCATCTCATACAACCCAGAGTATAAGACAGGATATGGAAACAGGGCATCCAAATGTGTTATTCTTTGAAAAACAGGATGTCCAAATATTTAACTTCCAATACTTTTGCTTGTGTTTTGCAAATAAAACAGGGTGTCCATTTAGCAAACAGAGCGTCCAAAAGACACCCAAAGGTATTACTGGCTAATACTATGCATACAACACCCGCCGTCCCCCCCCACTCAGTATTGGAAGCCCCGCCCCTTTGACTCTTCACAGAAAACAACTCACCATTGTACAGGGGCGCGAGGGGGGGGGGGTTTAGTGTTCCAACTAATTGGTATTTACGCAGTATTGAGCCAAATGGAGTGTCTAGATTTTGTCACGTTGACTCAAGCGCTTGTTTGTCGGTGTTTCATGACCAAATGCAATGTTTAAAAAATCTTCTATTTCAACATATACTACTCAAAACAATTTAGGGAACACCGGATTTTTAACATTTCAACTATCTAGTTTCAAGAAATATATGAACTAATCTGTACAACTATCATCACAAAAGATGCTCATGTGTTTGAGAAATGACAAACTGTTAAATATACTACTCAAAACAATTTAGGGAACACCGGATTTTTAACATCAAATAGGTTTGAAATGTTCCATGAACCGGGATTTTCATTTGCAACCCCCCTCTCTCTTTCAGTAGTCATGTCATGAAATGTGTAATCACTACATGCATCCTTTATCATCTGTTTCATTGTGCAGTTGTTTCTCATCAATTCTGTGAAACATTGTGTTTATCTGAAATAAATGATCTTGCTTTAACTGAGATTATTCCGGTGTTCCCTAAATTGTTTTGAGTAGTATATATCAGGGGTGTGACTTGTCCGGATTTTTGGATTTTTACAAATCGCAATGTTGTGATCCTCCGTATTTTAAAGATTTAAGCAATAAATGAAAGCAAACTTAAACCCTCAGAACTATAGATTTCACCCCAGCGCTGTTCACAACAGCGGCCCCAATACACCTAGAAAAATTTACGTGGATTTTTCAAAACTGCCCAATCACACCCCTGATATGTAAATTTTAAGAACATTCCTGATACGGACATTAACCCTAACCCTCCTGTTGATTGAACATTAATATCATTCAAACAGTTTTGAATGATAAAGGTACTAATGACAGCGTGTGTAATGCTTGCTAAATGGTACTGTGTGGTGAATGCATCTAATCTGTACATGGTACTGTTATCTACACAGCTAATCCACCATTCATAAACAGGCAGTTGTCAAATGGTACTGTGTAGTGAATGCATCTAAACTGTACATGGTACTGTTATCTATACAGCTTATCCACCATTCATAAACAGACAGTTGTCAAATGGTACTGTGTGGTGAATGCATCTAAACTGTACATGGTACTGTTATCTGCACAGCTAATCCACCATTCATAAACAGACAGTTGTCAAATGGTACTGTGTGGTGAATGCATCTAAACTGTACATGGTACTGTTATCTGCACAGCTAATCCACCATTCATAAACAGACAGTTGTCAAACGGTACTGTGTGGTGAATGCATCTAAACTGTACATGGTACTGTTATCTGCACAGCTAATCCACCATTCATAAACAGACAGTTGTCAAATGGTACTGTGTGGTGAATGCATCTAATCTGTACATGGTACTGTTATCTGCACAGCTAATCCACCATTCATAAACAGACAGTTGTCAAATGGTACTGTGTGGTGAATGCATCTAAACTGTACGTGGTACTGTTATCTGCACAGCTAATCCACCATTCATAAACATCAGACAGTTGTCAAATGGTACTGTGTGGTGAATGCGCATCTAAACTGTGCACGGTACTGTTATCTGCACAGCTAATCCACCATTCATAAACAGACAGTTGTCAAATGGTACTGTGCGGTGAATGCATCTAAACTGTACATGGTACTGTTATCTATACAGCTTATCCACCATTCATAAACAGACAGTTGTCAAACGGTACTGTGCGGTGAATGCATCTAAACTGTACATGGTACTGTTATCTGCACAGCTAATCCACCATTCATAAACAGACAGTTGTCAAATGGTACTGTGTGGTGAATGCATCTAAACTGTACATGGTACTGTTATCTATACAGCTTATCCACCATTCATAAACAGACAGTTGTCAAATGGTGCTGTGTGGTGAATGCATCTAAACTGTACATGGTACTGTTATCTATACAGCTAATCCACCATTCATAAACAGACAGTTGTCAAATGGTACTGTGTGGTGAATGCATCTAAACTGTACATGGTACTGTTATCTACACAGCTTATCCACCATTCATAAACAGACAGTTGTCAAACGGTACTGTGTGGTGAATGCATCTAAACTGTACATGGTACTGTTATCTATACAGCTTATCTACCATTCATAAACAGACAGTTGTCAAATGGTACTGTGTGGTGAATGCATCTAAACTGTACATGGTACTGTTATCTACACAGCTAATCCACCATTCATAAACAGACAGTTGTCAAACGGTACTGTGTGGTGAATGCATCTAAACTGTACACGGTACTGTTATCTGCACAGCTAATCCACCATTCATAAACAGACAGTTGTCAAATGGTACTGTGTGGTGAATGCATCTAAACTGTACACGGTACTGTTATCTGCACAGCTAATCCACCATTCATAAACAGACAGTTGTCAAATGGTACTGTGTGGTGAATGCATCTAAACTGTACATGGTACTGTTATCTGCACAGCTAATCCACCATTCATAAACAGGCAGTTGTCAAATGGTACTGTGTGGTGAATGCATCTAAACTGTACATGGTACTGTTATCTATACAGCTAATCCACCATTCATAAACAGACAGTTGTCAAACGGTACTGTGTGGTGAATGCATCTAAACTGTACATGGTACTGTTATCTATACAGCTAATCCACCATTCATAAACAGACATTTGTCAAATGGTACTGTGTGGTGAATGCATCTAAACTGTACATGGTACTGTTATCTATACAGCTAATCCACCATTCATAAACAGACATTTGTCAAATGGTACTGTGTGGTGAATGCATCTAAACTGTACATGGTACTGTTATCTATACAGCTAATCCACCATTCATAAACAGACATTTGTCAAATGGTACTGTGTGGTGAATGCATCTAAACTGTACATGGTACTGTTATCTGCACAGCTATAATCCACCATTCATAAACAGACAGTTGTCAAATGGTACTGTGTGGTGAATGCATCTAAACTGTACACAGTATTATCTACACGGCTTATCCATTGCTCATAAACAGGCAGTTGTCTAGTTTTGCTTGGTCGGTCAACCTGCTGGAAAATTGTACCGAAAGAATGAGGGTTTAAGGTAATAAAAGTTTGTACTTTTTGAAACAGATTGCTCGGAATGTGTTGCTAGTAATGTTATACAGTCAAGCAGTGAGGTGATCTCTAAAATGGCCGTGTTGCCAGCATACCGGTGATCTATGATGTAGATCTGTACACTGAAATGTAATCAACCCGAGGTCTGTGTATATCTGTATGGTTGATCTATGACGTAGATCTGTACAGTCAAATGTATTCAACCCGAGATCGGCATTAGATCTGTACGGTGATCTATGACGTAGATCTGTACACTGAAATGTATTCAACCCGAGATCGGTATTAGATCTGTACGGTGATCTATGACGTAGATCTGTACACTGAAATGTATTCAACCCAAGATCTGTAATATAGATCTGTACGGTGATCTGTGACGTAGATCTGTACACTGAAATGTATTCAACCCAAGATCTGTATTAGATCTGTACGGTGATCTGTGACGTAGATCTGTACACTGAAATGTATGATTCCAATGGGTTTTAATTTTGATTGAGAATTGTATTCTTTTATTTATTTGCAGTGACTACTTAGTATGATTCTGATGGGTTTTAATTTTTACTGACAGTTGTATTCTATTAGGCAGGGACAGATTCTGCTAAAATGTATAGATTTACATACCGGTGATCTATGATGTAGATCTGTACACTGAAATGTAATGAACCCGAGGTCTGTGTATATCTGTATGGTTGATCTATGACGTAGATCTGTACAGTCAAATGTATTCAACCCGAGATCGGCATTAGATCTGTACGGTGATCTATGATGTAGATCTGTACACTGAAATGTATTCAACCCGAGATCGGCATTAGATCTGTACGGTGATCTATGACGTAGATCTGTACACTGAAATGTATTCAACCCGAGATCGGTATTAGATCTGTACGGTGATCTATGACGTAGATCTGTACACTGAAATGTATTCAACTCAAGATCGGCATTAGATCTGTACGGTGATCTATGACGTACATGTAGATCTGTACACTGAAATGTATTCAACCCGAGATCGGCATTAGATCTGTACGGTGATCTATGACGTAGATCTGTACACTGAAATGTATTCAACCCGAGATCGGCATTAGATCTGTACGGTGATCTATGACGTAGATCTGTACACTGAAATGTATTCAACCCGAGATCGGCATTAGATCTGTACGGTGATCTATGACGTAGATCTGTACACTGAAATGTATTCAACCCGAGATCGGCATTAGATCTGTACGGTGATCTATGACGTAGAATCTGTACACTGAAATGTATTCAACCCGAGATCGGCATTAGATCTGTACGGTGATCTATGACGTAGATCTGTACACTGAAATGTATTCAACCCGAGATCGGCATTAGATCTGTACGGTGATCTATGACGTAGA
This sequence comes from Zoroaster sp. YZ-2022, assembly GCA_029582265.1. Taxonomy (NCBI): domain Eukaryota; kingdom Metazoa; phylum Echinodermata; class Asteroidea; order Forcipulatida; family Zoroasteridae; genus Zoroaster; species Zoroaster sp. YZ-2022. The sequence continues at coordinate 12,467,481 of CM055824.1, forward strand.
TCTGTACACTGAAATGTATTCAACCCGAGATCGGTATTCGATCTGTACGGTGATCTATGAATCTGTACACTGAAATGTATTCAACCCGAGATCGGTATTAGATCTGTACGGTGATCTATGACGTAGATCTGCACACTGAAATGTATTCAACTCGAGATCGGTATTAGATCTGTACGGTGATCTATGACGTAGATCTGTACACTGAAATGTATTCAACCCGAGATCGGTATTAGATCTGTACGGTGATCTATGACGTAGATCTGTACACTGAAATGTATTCAACTCGAGATCGGTATTAGATCTGTACGGTGATCTATGACGTAGATCTGTACACTGAAATGTATTCAACTCGAGATCGGTATTAGATCTGTCGGTGATCTATGGACGTAGAATCTGTACACTGAAATGTATTCAACACGAGATCGGTATTAGATCTGTACGGTGATCTATGACGTAGATCTGTACACTGAAATGTATTCAACCCAAGATCGGCATTAGATCTGTACGGTGATCTATGACGTAGATCTGTACACTGAAATGTATTCAACTCAAGATCGGCATTAGATCTGTACGGTGATCTATGACGTAGATCTGTACACTGAAATGTATTCAACCCAAGATCGGCATTAGATCTGTACGGTGATCTATGACGTAGATCTGTACACTGAAATGTATTCAACCCAAGATCGGTATTAGATCTGTACGGTGATCTATGACGTAGATCTGTACACTGAAATGTATTCAACTCAAGATCGGCATTAGATCTGTACGGTGATCTATGACGTAGATCTGTACACTGAAATGTATTCAACTCAAGATCGGTATTAGATCTGTACGGTGATCTATGACGTAGATCTGTACACTGAAATGTATTCAACTCAAGATCGGCATTAGATCTGTACGGTGATCTATGACGTAGATCTGTACACTGAAATGTATTCAACCCGAGATCGGTATTAGATCTGTACGGTGATCTATGACGTAGATCTGTACACTGAAATGTATTCAACCCAAGATCTGTATTATAGATCTGTACGGTGATCTGTGACGTAGATCTGTACACTGAAATGTATTCAACCCAAGATCTGTATTAGATCTGTACGGTGATCTGTGACGTAGATCTGTACACTGAAATGTATGATTCCAATGGGTTTTAATTTTGATTGAGAATTGTATTCTTTTATTTATTTGCAGTGACTACTTAGTATGATTCTGATGGGTTTTAATTTTTACTGACAGTTGTATTCTATTAGGCAGGGACAGATTCTGCTAAAATGTATAGATTTACATACCGGTGATCTATGATGTAGATCTGTACACTGAAATGTAATGAACCCGAGGTCTGTGTATATCTGTATGGTTGATCTATGACGTAGATCTGTACAGTCAAATGTATTCAACCCGAGATCGGCATTAGATCTGTACGGTGATCTATGATGTAGATCTGTACACTGAAATGTATTCAACCCGAGATCGGCATTAGATCTGTACGGTGATCTATGACGTAGATCTGTACACTGAAATGTATTCAACCCGAGATCGGTATTAGATCTGTACGGTGATCTATGACGTAGATCTGTACACTGATCTATGACGTAGATCTGTACACTGAAATGTATTCAACTCAAGATCGGCATTAGATCTGTACGGTGATCTATGACGTACATGTAGATCTGTACACTGAAATGTATTCAACCCGAGATCGGCATTAGATCTGTACGGTGATCTATGACGTAGATCTGTACACTGAAATGTATTCAACCCGAGATCGGCATTAGATCTGTACGGTGATCTATGACGTAGATCTGTACACTGAAATGTATTCAACCCGAGATCGGCATTAGATCTGTACGGTGATCTATGACGTAGATCTGTACACTGAAATGTATTCAACCCGAGATCGGTATTAGATCTGTACGGTGATCTATGACGTAGATCTGTACACTGAAATGTATTCAACTCGAGATCGGTATTAGATCTGTACGGTGATCTATGACGTAGATCTGTACACTGAAATGTATTCAACCCAAGATCGGTATTAGATCTGTACGGTGATCTATGACGTAGATCTGTACACTGAAATGTATTCAACTCAAGATCGGTATTAGATCTGTACGGTGATCTATGACGTAGATCTGTACACTGAAATGTATTCAACCCAAGATCGGTATTAGATCTGTACGGTGATCTATGACGTAGATCTGTACACTGAAATGTATTCAACCCAAGATCGGTATTAGATCTGTACGGTGATCTATGACGTAGATCTGTACACTGAAATGTATTCAACCCAAGATCGGTATTAGATCTGTACGGTGATCTGTGACGTAGATCTGTACACTGAAATGTATTCAACCCAAGATCGGTATTAGATCTGTACGGTGATCTATGACGTAGATCTGCACTGAAATGTATTCAACCCAAGATCGGTATTAGATCTGTACGGTGATCTGTGACGTAGATCTGTACACTGAAATGTATGATTCCAATGGGTTTTAATTTTGATTGAGAATTGTATTCTTTTATTTATTTGCAGTGACTACTTAATTAGTATGATTCCGATGGGTTTTAATTTTTACTGACAGTTGTATTCTAGGCAGGGACAGATTCTGCTAAAATGTATAGATTTACGTATTTTCTTACACTGACTACATAAAGGGACAAGAGCATCACAATCAACAGGGCATGGAATCGGAGTGCTAGTTTTATTTAGATTAACTCAGTGACTGAAAAGAATACCTCCACATGATAAGGTCATATTACCGTTGCTGCTACATAAATGAGCGAGTAATTTTCACTGTAATTTTCATCTTAAATTAGGACACCGATTACATGCCAATAGTGATAGTGTCAGCACCGATAGTGTCCCTTTATTATTAACCCTCCAACAATCAGTGCAATTTTTGAAACAACCCATTCAGGCCACTCCAAGCCATTAGCTGTTGCCAGTGGCCTCCTATGGTTACCCTTCTGTGCACTGTCACACCACTGAGATTGCAGGGTAAAGTGGTCTCCCATTGATACATTGCAGGCCATACTAATATGTTCAAACAACCAGCTACAACCAGCTGTAAACCTGACCATGTATTTTGACTGTAAACACACCTATACAAAACCACTAAAGACTGTGGTTTGTAATGGCCTTCAGTGTGTGTGGAGTATGTAATTGGAGATGTGGGTTGATTTTTGTAAGATTACTTGGAAAGGACAGCAGTGGCTTGTATGCTTTAAAGGTTGGTGAAGAACATATTGGAAATTTAGTGGATCGGAGTGACCTCCATGTGAAGTAGGGTTAATTAGTATAATATGACTCCATGTGGGCTTTATTTTTAATAATTGTTGTATTCTATTAGGCAGGGGTACATCCAGGAAGGGGGTCCATGCAGGGGTGCTGAGGCCCCGCCCCGTCCTGCCCTGCCCCTTTCTGTTCATAGGGGAACACTGTTTGGAGTAGTGCTGTGCGTCTACGGGTAATTTTGGAACTGGGTACCCGGCTGCCGTAATGGTCCGGTTCCTGGGTAATTGCAACAAATTTGTGAAGAAAAAAACCCGGATTTCCACCTTGTGCCATCGTGCTTGATAATTCTTCACGTGATGCATAGGTCTAATGCAGCACAAGATAGCACAGCATTTATTTCCATTTGTTCATTCACCCTATAACCACCACCCAAATCCTGCAAAATTCTCCAAGGGGCACTTTTTGGGAAGAATTCAGCACTGTTGGAAACTGGTACTTTCACCTCTTCAAATGGGACAAAATTACTACCTGGCAAGAAGTACAGGCCATAAGTGCTGAATGTGGAAAGATCAACAAAAATGCATGGTGCATTTTGAAGATAAGGGCATGTTTCCAAAAGTGCACTGATGGATTTTGGAGGATTCAGGAAAGTTCCTAGCCAAAATAACTAGGGGGTTAGGGTTAAAGGGGCAATATCGTCATGACCAACAGGGCATGGAATCAGAGTGCTAATTTTATAGTAACTCAGTGACTAAAAATAATACCCCACATGATAAGGTCATATTACCATTGCTGCTGCATTACTAACCCTAGCCTTCCCAAATCCTCCAAAATCCTCTTTGCTGAAGTGAAGGATTTTGAAGGATTGAGGTTACATGCTACATGTTCTTTGCTAAAGGGAAGGATTTTGGAGGATTGAGGTTATTAGGCATACTTGCCTTTCCATGGTACATGTACATCCATGTTTGTTGTAGTGATTTCAAGGTCAGTGCTTGGGTCAGTGGACACTGTTTATTGCTCCATGCATGCAGGGAGGTGTAAGCAAATGGGCCTAGGGAGTTAGGGTTAATGAGCCAGTAAGTGTTCATCTTAAACTAGGACACCGATTCCATGCCCTGTTGAAAGTCCGCTCTGATGGTGATGATATTGCCCCTTTTAGCATTATGTTCATAAAATAAATATTTAAAAAATAACACACACGCACAATGAATTTTATAAAATAAAACATAGTACCTGAAACCTTATTAAAAACATCGGTAAGTGTTCATCAAAGCCATGGCATTCGGTTTCCGAAACGTTTCATTGGATTTTATCAAGTGGGTTTCGAGTACCTGAACCAGTAAATAGGAACCGGGTTATTGAGTTTGACGTTCAGGTACCCGTCACAGGCCTAGTTTGGTGTAGTCTGTCTCAGAACAATTAATAAATTCCAACAGTCTTAATCCCCCCTACCTTTAAAAAAATATACTAGATCTGCCCCATTAATAAAATAAAACTGTAATCTTAGCCTGTAAGGCTGTGCCGAATATCCAGGTATCCGGATATCCAGATACCCCACCAAAACTGTCATTATCCGGTTTTATCTTTCAGTTCTAATTACCCATAAATGACTTTTTAAAATTTCGACTGAACATAAGACACATGGAAGTCTCTGATTTTTTTTTTTTTTTAGTGGTGAATGGGGACGCTTAAGTCGTTTTTAAATATAGAGACGGGAAATTATTACAGTAAGTCAACATTTATTATGACTCTAATAAAACATGAGAATCTTGTGTTCATATTGGTTATTTTCTACATTCGGGAGTATTTATGTGTTTTTACAAAATTGTTTACGTGTACCCAGGTATCTGAAGATTTCCAATTTCGGGTATCCGGTTCCCGAAGTAACCGAAAACGCACGGCCTTATCAGCCTTACCACTTTTGCTGATAATTGTTTTTATAATACAACTTGTTCTATGGATGCATGTAGGCTTATGATGTACAATTTAGATTTAATATATATTTTTATACTGATAATTTCTTTTATACTTGGACTTGGTCAAACATATATGTGATGTGATCTGGGGAAAACCCTTCACATGGTGAAATTTGTCATTTTTGTGTTATATACATCAAATTAGCGAGGACACTGTGCTGTTTTCAAAACTGTTTTATTCATGATTCTAGGTTGTCTATAACTTGAGTTATGCTCTCGGGAAGTTATAGCCGCCGCTGTCCTTAAAAAACAATGGCGGAAACGAAAAACAAATACGGCTTTTTAATTATCTGTCATCATAAAACTATGTTTTTACATATAAAATGATGGAATTTTTATTTAATATTTTCAAGAATGATCATTTAGATATTAACAATTAAAATGGTAACAAAAACTCAAATTGTCAAAAACAAAAAATGGGGGGACTATTTTGCCATTATCTTCAAAACAAGTTTGCCGACATCCGACGGGTTTTCCCAGATCGCATCACATATGTAGCCTGAAGTAATGTCACACGACGATGTTCGTTTTTTATGCCTGATATTCATCTTAACCATAATTTTTTCGGGCATATTTTCTTACCTTTGGTCAAATGGCTGACATTTGCCCTACATTTGTCATTTGTCTACATTTGTCATTTGTCTACATTTGCCATTTGTCTACATTTGTCATTTGTCTACATTTGTCATTTGTCTACATTTGTCATAAATGCCACACACTTAAAGCCCCCATTGGTAAGCTTGGGATAAAAAAAATAACCCATAAATGATCACAATTTTATATAAAACATATTTGGTGTAAAGTCGGTGATGGTATCAAACATTCCTTGAAATATTTCTGTCTTAGTTGCTATTACACTGGTCTACAGCCAAAATGCTTCCGAAACAAATGAAGTCAAACTTGACTAATTATGGGTCACTGAGCATGGAAATGATGCTTAAAATTGTTGATTGGCTCTAGTTTTCAAGATCTACATTGTACATGTACATGTGTACACGTATGGGAATAGCGTATGATAATTCATGATTAAAAATCTGCTATGTACACCATATACATAGTACGTAAAATGTAAAAACTTAAATATCTTGGGAACAGTAGCCAATCAGCAATTTTAATTGTCATATTTGAATTCAGCACATCAAAATCCATAATAAATAGCACATTTTATCTCCGAAGCAGACAACTTTAAAAAAATTGTTGACCAGTGTTATTTAAGTAAAAATAGTTTTTTTTTTGTTTACTAGTTTCATATTTTGAAATGACACAATGAAATAAGCTGAAACTTTGTATATTAAACATGAGACATTTTACCAAAATGTATACTGGCTTTTTAGAGAAGTGAATGTTATAAGGTCTATGTTACTTGACAAATAGGTACCCAAAAAATGAGAAAAATGAGAATTTAGTGCATGCATTCGACTTGTGTTCTGATGGCCAAGTTGTCAGAATGTGGGTTCAAATTCTCACTATAATGCTTGTGTCCTTGGGCAAGACACTGTACATTGCTTTTCTACACCCAGGAGGGTAGAAATAATTTGTTTGATTAGACCTAGTAATTAGGCAAAAAAAAAAAAATCCGATTTCTGGTCTCCACTCGCATTAGCATTTTTAGTTTTTTTTGCTATAAAATGATGTTCAAATGCAGCCAATATTGCTAGATCAATTGGAATTCCGCTGTGCTGTGTTTTAAACCGTTTGGCCGATTTGTGAGGCCTCTCTTAGCCACCATACTTTGTGTATGGGAAATTTGGTCAGGTTCCATTAACCATGTATACATGTATCACGTATTTCACTGGTTGGCAAAAAAAAAAAAGGTGGCACCCCCCCAAAAAAAAGCGCATCACTGACCAAATTTTGAAGCCAACCTATTGACCAGAAACAGGAGAGGTGTTTTTTTTTGCCTTAGACACTGGTTTTTAGTCATTACCTCAATTTAAGGACTTTATATGATTCTGGTTTTTTCTTAAGGTTAAAATAAATGGTATACTTTCAGATACCAGTTCTATTGTCATATAAACTAGTCATCTTCTGTTCTCATTTGTACTCCATTGCCTCAATGAATTCCCAAGTTTATTTATTTTTATATTTTTGAATGTTCATTACCAAATACCAATGTTGTACCTTCCCTTTTAACAAAATATTCCATCTCGGTGACATCTGGTTTCATAAGTGCTGAATATGAAAGATCAACGAAAATGCATGGTGCATTTTGAAGATAAGGGCATGTTTCCAAAAGTGCACTGATGGATTTTGGAGGATTCATGAAGGTTCCTAGCCAGAATACCTAGGGAGTTAGGGAAAATGTTTATCATGACCTCGCAGTAAGAAACTAAAAACGATACCACAACAACAATGTCAACAAAAATCTGTACCTACTAAAATCTTTTTTCCCCCATTTTTTTTTATAATAATAATTATAATATTTAATTATTAAATAGAGCATTCCACACGATGTCTCAATGTGTTTTACACATAACCCCAGTCATTGGGCAAATATCAATCCTGTAATCATTTTCAGCTCCCTGGGGAGTATACATCCCAAGCAACTGTATGTGCTTCAGCAGCTTTTTCATTACCAATCACCAATGTTATACCTTCCCTTTAAAAAATATTCCATCTCGGTGACATCTGGTTTCTTCATCTTAAGACAAATGGATCTTTTTATATCCATCATTCCCAGCAGAGTAGATGGGGGGGGGGCACATGCCCCCCCCCCACGAAAAATCCTGATAGTGCCCCAAAAACAGAAAACAAAAAGAAAAGGGAAAAAACCCAAAACCCCCCCCCCCCCCCCCCCCCCTCACTGAAAAAGTCGTGGCTACGCTGTTGATCGTTCCTCTGCCTAATCTCGGGTCACCATGTACCCTACTCTCTGTTATACACCTTTGGTAAAATAATTGTAGATGTGGATGGATATGTGCGCGCTACAAATCTTTATTATTATTATTACCTCAGGATCGTGATTTGACAAAAGTAAAAACTCCTGAAAAATTGGTAGCCGGCCTAGGTCTTCCTTTAGTCTAGAAGACAAAGCCCCCTGAACCTCCTGAAGGAATTATGGAGGATTTACAGACTCCACATCCCCACAAACAAGAAACTAGAAGTAAATTGTACACAATAAAGGCAACTTCTTTCTTTCCTCAGTGGCAACTTCTCTTTCAAAAAATGTTTGAGGCAAAGGGAGATCTGTAAAAGATCCTGAAACCACAGGGCCTGATACTTTATAAGAATCAATATATATTTTTGTGGGTCGAGTTGTCTTAACCCCTCCCACAGTTATGCCACTGCTTCCACAATAGATGTTTTATGACTGTAAATCCTAAGAAAACTTCCACATCAATGTAAAGTTTCAAATCTTACTTGATTTATACCTCCTTTCCATTCAAATATTTATTGAGAAATCAAACAATACAAAAGTGACATTAAGCTAATTATTAAAGGGACAATATCGTCATGATCAACAGGGCATGGAATTAGAGTTCTAGGTTCAGATTAACTCAGTGACAGAAAATAATACCCCCACTTGATAAGATCATTATCGTTGCTGCTGCACTGATAAATAAACCACTAATTTTCAATCACTGTGTTCATCTTAAATTAGGACACCAATTCCATGCCCAATTCCAGTCTGCTCTGATCGTGATGATACTGTCCCTTTAAACAATATGAAGGAAGTTATACTGAAGTTTTGCAAAAATACTCTTTAAGCAAAATAATGTATGTTTTTAGGAAATTTAATTGAAACTTAAGACCTTTTAAAGAAAATTTACAAAGAAAACAGGAAGTTTGTCTTTTGAAGGGAAAGTACATGTACAACTGCTACTCTCTTTGAATTAAGTTAAACATAAATTTCATCTTATAACTGTACACTGTTCATAAGAAACTTCACTCACTGGCCATAAGCATTGCAACATTGAAATTCACACCAAAGTTCAGTTTGGAGAACTGTGTTACAATAATTTGTTTTATTTTATTTACACTACTTAAGGCTTCTTGAAAGTGCCTGTGTTTTGAAGTCAATGTTCTTTTTTACTGTTCTTGCTCGGAAACAAAGTCCTTCAATACTTTGTCGGGTAACCACGTGACCTGATAATTGCGGCCATCCGTCTAGGCAATGTCTCATACAAATTCATGTTGCAATACTTTTGGCCAGTGAGTTTAGTTAACAAGCATTCAAATTTGTAGTATTCTTAAATTTTTCCTAAATTCGAATTGGAAATGATTTTAAAAATTAAACTGCAGCACCTCTTACAAAGTTATTACTTGGGAAGATTACTTCCATCATGGGGAAGATTTAAACTTTTTAAATTGAAATTCCACCATTTTGGTGTTTTTTAATTACCTGACTTGTACCTTATCTAACTACAAAACATGAATATTTGACAGAAATAGACCAATTACGTACCCGACGTTTGGATTGTCGTATGTCAGTGTGTGATTTCTCGTGATTTTTCCTGATTTCAGTTTTTTTTTGTACAAATCTCCCTTTGCCTCAAAATTTTCTTGAAAGAAGAGAATTTGAAGTAATCTCTAGTTTGTTGTTTGTGGAGATGTGGAGAGTCTGTAAATCCTCCAAAATTAAACACTCAGGGGACTTTCTTTGTACTCTAGACCAAAGGGAGACACAGGTCCACTAACCATTTTTCAGCATCAAACATAGAAGAAATTGGTTACAGAAGATTTTCTGTTTTGCTGCCGTCATAAAAACTGCTAAATGGACACCCTGTTTTATTTGTAATACACATGCAAAAGTATTGTGAGTTAAACATTTGGACACACTGTTTTCCTATTCCCAAATCCTATCTTATACTCGGACTCGACAAAGTAGCCACAAATTGAATCTTAAGTTGACCTCCCGTTAGTTATGTTTCCCACAATATTTAAGGCATTTATTTTTACTCTACACAGAAAATGTGGCCATCTCAAAGCTGGCATTCCGAAATCTATGAATGTTTTAAAATTTATTATGATTTTCGTTTTTTATTTTTTTTTTTTAATCATCAAAATCAGTGAGAAACCTGTCTGAGCTACATCACACATACATGACATATTTATGATTTTACGGTTGAAAAAAAAAAAAAAAATGCAGCAAATTCACTGAAAAGATTCATCCCTGTACACCAGATATATGAATTTACATAAATTATCCACCTTAAAGGGACACTATCATCACAATCAGAGCAAACTTTCAACATGGCATTGAATCAGTGTCCTAGTTTAAGATGAACACAGTGACTGAAAATTACTGGCTCACTTATGCAGCAGTAATGGTAATATGTCCTTAACTTTAAGGCATTATGTTCGGTCACCGAGTTAATCTAAAACCAGTACTATGATTCCATGACCTTTCGATTGTGATGATATTGTACCTTTAAAAACATCTGTTTTTGTTTATTTAAAAAATGCACTTTGGCTGAACATGTGGTTACACATTGGGTGTATCCTATATACTGCACAGTCATTAAGAATTCTCTGTCGGATCCTAAATATTAATCGATAAACTGTGAGCAGCTGTAATGTTAAGTCAATCATTTTGTTGGTACGCTCGATTTGTCATTACAATAATTATTCTTATTTGGCATGAATTAGATTATACAGACCATTAGGACAAAAAAAAAGTCTTGTTTCTGGTCTCCGCGTGCATCGTCTCAGACCCACGTGTTGGTATTTTTAGTTTCGTGTTTTTTTTAAACTATGAAACGATGTCCAATTGCAGCCAAAATTGCTGGATCGGTTGGAATTCTGCTGTGCTGTGTTTTAAACGACTTTTTCACAAAGGGGTACGAACGTTCGCCTGATTTGTGAGGCCTCCCTTATCCACCATACTTTGTGTATGGGAAATTTGGTCTGGTTCCAATAACTACATATACATATATATACATATACACACACATACACATAACAACAAAAGAAACGTTACCCCTAAAAATATTTATTATTTTCATTTTATAATTTGTTTAATGAAGAATATTATGAGTATGAAGTGTAACACGAACATAACGTGGCGAATTTGGTTGACCTCAAAATTCATCATGCATGACGTCTGAGGACACAAACTAAACATGTTCTCAGACTTATCCAAATTTAGGGGGTGACATTTCTTTTGCTGTTATGTATATATATATATATATATACACATAACAGCAAAAGAAACGTCACCCCTAAAAATATTTATTATTTTCATTTTATAATTAATATAATTTGTTTAATGAAGAATATATGGAGTATAACACGAACACAATGTGGCAAATTTGGTTGACCTGGCAGCCAACCATCCCACAACATTGTATATTTATTATGTTTAATAATATAATTACTTAAAAGAATTTAGGGGGTGACGTTTCTTTTGCTGTTATGTATATGTTGACATGTATTACTTTAAAACAAATTATTTTAAAAAACGCTTTACCGCACAAATTTTGAAGCTGACCTATGACCAGAAACCAGAGACTTATTTTGAATTTCAATGAAATGGTTTCCCGTGATTAAAGAAAACATACAACATTGAAAATAATTGGCAATACAGTGAGTTATGAATACGATTACTCTTTGAATCAGGATAAAATAAATTTAAAAAAACAGAAAACACAACATTGTCATCTGGCAACTTTTTGAAAAAGTGCATATTTGTTCCTTTTTTCTCTGAAATGAGATAACTTCAATCGCTTTCTGGTAATAATACATTAATAATAATAATAATAATACTGTGGACTTATATAGCGCACATATCCACCAAACTGGTGCTCAAGGCGCATTATATTATTACCCCTGCTCATCAGGCGCATAAATCATTCCTGAAACCATCTCAGCTCCCTGGGGAGTATACAGCTCAATTGCTGCCATTACAGCGCATATAGGGACTAATCAAACACAACAACCAACTCTGCCCTCACAGGTACCCATTTACCCCTGGGTGGAGAGAAGCAATTATGGTCAAGTGTCTTGCTCAAGGACACAAGCACCATGGTCGCGGTTGGGATTGGAGCCCACATTCTGACGACTCGGCCATCAGAACACAAATCTGATGCACTAAACCGCTCGACCATGGCACTCCATTAAGTTTGTAATCAGGAATTTACCAATGTTGAAATGAAATTAATTAAGTACATTTTTATTAATCTATAATAATAAGTATAAGTACATGTACATTTATTAAGTGAAAGAAATAACGTCTTGTCTGACTGGCATCTACTGTCCTAAGACACGGAATTGTCATTTGATGACAAAGTGCCATTAACCCTCCTACTATAGTTGCACTTTAGTGGGAAGTTGCTATAGAGGTCAAAACCAGTCAACTGCCTGTTTTGACTGTCGACCCAAATGTGCACACAGGGGCATTTTTGACTGGTTTTTACTGTCATTTTCACCAACCGGAACAATACCAGACAATGCTTTTTACCAGTAAATGTACTTGACTACACGTAAGGTTTGACAGTGTTTGACTTATAAGTGTACCAGATATACCTTGGCAAGTATATCAACATTTTGACTGATTTTGACCCTTGTAGTAGGAGGGTTAAGTGACAAATGGCAATGACAACAGACTGTTACATGCATGGGCTAATTTCATTAAGCCGCGAAATAGATAACTTGGGCTCTGCGCATTTTAGATAATCAACCAGCTAAAATCTATACAATTTATGTGAAAAAGTTGCCTGGTTACTGAAGGGAAGGTACAAGATACAGAGTTGAAACTTTCATTTCAACTCTCCAGTTTCAAGAAATATATGAACTAATCTGTACAACTATCATCACAAAAGATACTCATGTATTTGAGAAATGACAAACTGTTAAAAATACTACTCAAAACAATTTAGGGAACACCGGATTTTTAACATCAAATAGGTTTGAAATGTTCCATGAACCAGGATTTTTATTTGCAACTCTCTTTCAGTAGTCATGTCATGAAATGTGTAATCACTACATGCATCCTTTATCATCTGTTTCATTGTGCAGTTGTTTCTCATCAATTCTGTGAAACATTGTGTTTATCTGAAATAAATGATCTTGCTTTAACCAGTTCGCGTCGGGAATAAAAAAGTTTTTCTGGGCCCCCGTGGCGGTTTCTTTTTCCCACACACACCGTGAATGGAAGCTTCCACAGCGGGTGGCCGGCACTTCCGAGCATGTTACCGTGCACGCATGGCTGAACCGAGCATGCATACAAATATTCCGGAGTTTACTGTGGCGTGTTTAGACGCTCTCCGATCCGCGGTTCAGAAAAAAATTGCGTGTATACACGGCCTCTGACGCGAACTGGTTAACTGAGATTATTCCAGTGTTCCCTAAATTGTTTTGAGTAGTATTTTTTTTTTTTACAAAAGAAGGCCTCCCAGTGCCTAATCTACCAAATACAGGTTTTTTTAAATAGGTTATTATAGGTTTACCACATGCCAAAATATAGGCTTTTATAGGTTATTTCCCGTGATTATGCAGTGTTAAGTAACAAGTTTTTGGTAAATTGCCTACCTTCCGAGTACTTTTTGAAACAAAATCTAAGAGCGGTACACATGCTATAGTTTGGCTACTGTTTTGGCTTCATCTCTTTATACTTAGGAAGTAATTTTTCTTCAAAGCCATGAGGATTTCATGAGGAAGTTGAAAATGTGTTGCAGGAGATTAAAAATATAGGTTTTTTTTGGGGGGAAATAAAAGGTTCCATTTTTAAATATAGGTTTTATAGGTTACGCTGGGAGGCCTGAAAAAGTTGCCGAGTGACAACAATTCCTGTTTTCTATAAAGATGAAAGCACTCCGCTCTGTACATGAGCTGTTGAGGGTACATGTTTTAACATCAACGCTGATTGACGCGCATAGTAGCACTGCATACGCACATTAAGTGTATACGCAATGCCCATTGATGCCAAAATGCCTATCGCCAAGTAAACTGGGGGTATTTTCATCACTAAAGGTGAATAGGCCTACATGGTACGTTTTACAATTATATACAGTTTGTTTTGCTCAGTTGAGGTCAGCCTTCTTTAGAAAATAGAACGGTTCGAATCTCTCTTTAGAATCTATACTCCTTGCTCGATTGAAGTGACGGCATCGCTTCACTCAGATTCTGATCCAGTTTCTGGTATCCGTCATTGTTTCGTTTCCGGCGATCATTTCTACCTTCGATGATAACGGCGATTATCTGCAAACGAAATGAAGAAAAATGTCGAAGGATTAAGGTTAAAAAGGAATCAAACAAATTAGAATATTCCCCTAAAAAATAAATAAAAAATGAAAACCACTGTAAGTGAGGAGGGCCAAAGTCATGGTCAATTGGGGTAACAGAGACCGGAGACTTAATTTATTTGGCTTAACCCTCCTACTTTTGGTACCTTTTTCATACAAGTTGATCCACCATTTGAAACCATTCGCTTTTGTGGATTTGAATGGTGAAATAACTGTGTACAGTATTGATTCCCCCAAATGGTTTTGAATGGTAGGTCAGCTAATACAAAACCTTGTTTGGATCTTTCCAAATGGTAGTACAGCTAATACAAAACCTTGTTTGAATACTTCTAAGTGGTAAATCAATGGACCCTCTATGCATTTGAATGGTAGTAAGGGAGCGTCTCAAAAGTCGGGCACGTTCTCGCCGCAAAAGAACGTTCTGCTGGACCGCGACAGTGTGCCAAACTACAGGAACATTCCTACACGAGTGAATACGCGCGTTAGCATTTTGAATGTTCCGGTGGTCCAACGGACCGTTCCATGTTCGCGCGCTGGAACACTCAACCGATTCAATTAGAACGTTCCTACCGTTCGGACTTTTGAGACGCTCCCTAAAGCTTGCTACCAACACTGTTCAAATGGTATCACCATGTGTGTACAAAACCAATGGGCATTTTTGAAAGTGGAAATTTTGAATGGTTTCAAATGGTCTATCAGTAGGAGGGTTAATGGGCAATTCTGTTAGAAAATTAAAAATGTGTATTGGAAGGGGCATCTGCATTTACTGACGATCGTTGTGAATGCATTTATTCTTACCCTTTGCTTGTTGTGATACAAGATGTACGTAGCCATGATCAGAATGATAGCTGTCAGAGAGTACGCCATGAAGTGACTGCTGGATTCCTCCTCATCGTAAGACATGACCTTCTCAAAGAAGATATTGTCCTTGTTTTCCTCTACTCTCGCACCATCTCCAGTTTCCGCCCCTTCTTGTTCATTTGCCGTCTCATCGTTTTCCTTAAGTAGCTGTCAAGAAATTGTCGAGAGATTGTCATCAAAGATTATTAAGAACATGTAACGTGTTTGCTCACAGGTTGGATCAATCCATTTATTGCAATATTGTAATAAATTTTGCATAGGCCACAAGGTCATATCCTAATTACGACCTTGTCGCAGACAGGGATTTTGGTCAGTGTAAAAGGTCGTATCCCAGTTACGACATTGTCGCAGACATGGATTTTGGTCAGTGCAAAGGTCGTATCCTAGTTACGACCTTGTTGCAGACAGGGATTTTGCTCAGTGCAACAAGGTCGTATCTTTTTGCAGAGTTCCTGGATGAACACGCAAAACCTATGGAAGAAGATACGACGTTGTTGCACTCATTTACCTTAATTTATGAAAATATATGCGCTGTTGACCTTATATGACTTTGTTACATATTTGAGATACAACCTTGTTGCTGACCTTGACACTTGTATAGTGTTGTAGGGATTAAAAATTGTACAGTCTAGATACAAACCTCTTCATATATCTGCATGTCTTGTTCATCGCCTTGATCAGGTCCGAAGCTACTGTAGCCAGAATCATCTTGTTGCTTTTCCTTTTCATTATCACTCCATTCTGAAGATTTGCCTCCGCTCTGATCGTGTTGTGATGGTTGGTTGGGATTGCTCTCAGGAGATGTGCCTCCGGTCTGATCTTGCGGAGGCTTGTTTGCATCACTCTCAGGAAATGTGCCTCCGGTCTGATCTTGCGGAGGCTTGTTTGCATCGCTCTCAGGAAATGTGCCTCCGGTCTGATCTTGCGGAGGCTTGTTTGCATCGCTCTCAGGAGATGTGCCTCCAGTCTGATCTTGCGGAGGCTTGTTTGCATCACTCTCAGGAAATGTGCGTCCGGTCTGATCTTGCGGAGGCTTGTTTGCATCACTCTCAGGAAATGTGCGTCCGGTCTGATCTTGCGGAGGCTTGTTTGCATCGCTCTCAGGAAATGTGCCTCCGGTCTGATCTTGCGGAGGCTTGTTTGCATCACTCTCAGGAAATGTGCCTCCGGTCTGATCTTGCGGAGGCTTGTTTGCATCACTCTCAGGAAATGTGTCTCCGGTCTGATCTTGCGGAGACTTGTTTGCATCGCTCTCAGGAGATGTGCCTCCAGTCTGATCTTGCGGAGGCTTGTTTGCATCACTCTCAGGAAATGTGCCTCCGGTCTGATCTTGCGGAGGCTTGTTTGCATCGCTCTCAGGAGATGTGCCTCCAGTCTGATCTTGCGGAGGCTTGTTTGCATCGCTCTCAGGAGATGTGCCTCCAGTCTGATCTTGCGGAGGCTTGTTTGCATCGCTCTCAGGAGATGTGCCTCCAGTCTGATCTTGCGGTGGTTTGTTTGCATCGCTCTCAGGAGATGTGCGTCCGGTTTTATCTTGTGGTGGTTTGTTTGCATCGCTCTCAGGAAATGTGCCTCCAGTCTGATCTTGCGGTGGTTTGTTTGCATCGCTCTCAGGAGATGTGCCTCCAGTCTGATCTTGCGGTGGTTTGTTTGCATCGCTCTCAGGAGATGTGCCTCCAGTCTGATCTTGCGGTGGTTTGTTTGCATCGCTCTCAGGAGATGTGCCTCCAGTCTGATCTTGCGGTGGTTTGTTTGCATCGCTCTCAGGAGATGTGCGTCCGGTTTTATCTTGTGGTGGTTTGTTTGCATCGCTCTCAGGAAATGTGCCTCCAGTCTGATCTTGCGGAGGCTTGTTTGCATCGCTCTCAGGAGATGTGCCTCCAGTCTGATCTTGCGGTGGTTTGTTTGCATCGCTCTCAGGAGGTGTGCGTCCGGTTTTATCTTGTGGTGGTTTGTTTGCATCGCTCTCAGGAGATGTGCCTCCGGTCTGATCTTGCGGTGGCTTGTTTGCATCGCTCTCGGTCTTATCTGAAATTTGATTTAAACATTCTGTTATTTAAAGAAAAATATTTCCTTGATTTGAAAATGTTTTTTTTTTTTTTTTAATTTTTTTTAATGCTTAAATAATGATGAATTTCAAAGTTTGGTATTTTAACCCTAACCACACTAAACCCATCAGACTCCAACAGAAGGTTTTGTTGGATTTTGACTGGTTGAGGACTGGGAACTTAGCTAAGCTGTTGGACTATGATAGGTTGAGTACCAATGGCATACAGTAATGTTGTTGGATTTTGATTGAGTGTGGAAGGTGGTTCTACTAGCATGCAACATTGTTGGACTTTGACCGAGTTGAGAAAGTGTGTGTACATGTATGCATGGTGTATGGTACTATTGGCATGCAACAGTATTGTACTTAGGTATGCTTGGCATTGTATCCAACATCATACAACTAGAACCTACCATTTATATATTCCATAGGGAGTTTTAGTTTTTGTATAGTTAAGTTTTTTTAGCCTGAAAACAACTGTTGGATTATGATGGGTTGAGTACTGTGTGACTCCAATGTTCAAACTTTACTTTGGGCCATGTGTACCCACTCAATTAAAATCCAACAGCATATAGAGCCTGTTGGAGTATGATGGGTTGAGTACTGTTCCTGTAAGTGTACTGTTTGAGTTTGATGGGTTGAGTACTGCAGGCTATGGTGGGTTACTACATGGTGTTGGAGTTTGTTAGGTTGAGGTAGCATGCTAGTGGAAATGCCTAGGGGGTTAGGGTTAAAGTATGGGAGACGTCCGAGATGCCAAAATGTTTCATAGAGCTGCTTAGCAGAACTGCTAATTAATTCTGAAGAACCTGCCAGAAGCAATTACACATTACAGCTAGTACTCTATTTTTACTAAGCTTTAACCCTCCTACTACTACAAGGGTCAAAATCAGTCAAAATATCGATATACTTGCCAAGGTATATCTGGTGCACTTAAAAGTTAAACACTGTCAAACCTTGCATGTAGTAAGTACATTTACAGGTCAAAATGAGTCAACCGTTTTTGACTGGTAAAAGCATTGTCTGGTATTGTTCAGGGTGGTCAAAATGACGGTCAAAATGACGGTAAAAACCAGTCAAAAATGCCCCTGTTGTGGACATTTGGGTCAACAGTCAAAACGGGCAGTTGACTGGTTTTGACCCCTGTAGCTACTTGTAGTACGGTACAGGTGTACAGGGGGTGGTACAATTGCTTAATTGCTCCTCTATGATTGCTCCAACCCCTGAAGCATGAGCAAAGCCATGACATGTACATGTACAGAACGGCTTATAACGTTGTTTGCTAATGGTAGGATAATGGAAACAAATCTCTTACTTAGCTTTTAAACGTTTCCAAAACGTTTCCTTAAAGTTTCTGAAACATATTTTAAATTAAACAAAATTATCATCACTGCATTTGCGGTTGAAAATTTAAACACCTTCGTATCAGAGACGACCTAAGATACGACCTTGTTGCACTGATGTGACGATAATTTCCCTTAATCCTAACCTTCCCAAATCCTCCAAAATCCTCTATGCCGTTTTACCAACCCCCTGTAACAATCGCCACAGCTGAAAATACTTACCCTTTGGCTCAAACAAATCCGTAGAACCACCAGAAGTCATCAGCAGGAAGTCAAGGCCCATACACAACACAAGGTTGCTGCGAGACATGTTACAAAACAAATGACAAAGGTCACTTTCTTGAGGTCCTTTGGAAGAGTCAGCAAGATAATACAGAGTATCGCTTACAGTTTTACTCAATTGTAATGGGGATTTTGGTCTCCTAGAATCCACAGAAAGCTTGGTGAAATCGACACACACTTGATCCACTGTTGAATGCTCCTTGGAGAATTCCTTGTTGAATTTTGCAGACACCATTTCAGGGTTTCCGTGTCTGCAGGCCGTCTGAGCCAATGTTTCGAATGATTCACATACCGCATTATTAAACTGCAGATTATCAGTGACACTACAGACACTTTCGTAAGGAGATTTACCAGAGGGCAGCTTGTCTGAGGGCTTGTTGTAGAAAAAAGGCGCAGGAATTCCGCATTCTTGGAGATACATGTACATCCTATTTTTGCCGTCAATGACAGGTCTAGCACTAGCAGGGGCGAACTTCATGGTTGTAATCAGCAATACAAATGCACATACCAATAAATGGCAGGACAACTTCATCATCACATTAGAGCCTTTTCCAATTTCAGACGCCATTTTTCTTATTTCGGTCTAACGTTACCTGCTGCCTACGGACGCCTGCCCAAGTACTGCTACCGAGTACTAACTGAAAGTGAAAGGTGCGTGGGTCTTCTGAGTTAGCTGTCCGTGCGGAGAGTACACTAATAGGTGATATATACTGAAATGTAAAATAAACAAGTTTAATGTTATAATAAAGTGAATAGTAATACTAATAATAGTGATTGAAAATGGTTTTTTTTAGGCATAGGCAGTCGGCATATTGATAAATCAGTCACACATAACGGTAACCACATGAATCAACCATGCATAAAACTTGATCTGACTGTACAATGTAGTATATAGTTGTTCCCCAATTCTTACTCAAATTTACCCAAAACTGTGATTTGAAAAGCGCTGCCTACGTGGATTTAGTTTCATCACCACATCACATTAGTCATTATCATACTCAGTTGTTCAATCGAGCATCAGAAATCAATACATTTTATTGTACACACACAATTGACTGCACCAGTATCAGGTGGCCTTGAATCAAGGCGCACACAGCACAAGGGAAAATGTACTGCTTTGCATGAGATGAGAACGACGAGCGCTCAGTATACAGCTTCTTGCATATTGCATACAGCGCCAAGTACACCTTGAATAGAGGCTACACTCTACATGCACGTAGAGTTATATAGACATGTCATCAATACTAGCGACCTCTAGCGTTGAATGTGGGCCAGACGTTTTTGTTGTGACGTGACACGTGACAACTCATGTGACCCACTGTGTGGTATATACCGGTAGCAAGCCGCATGTCGTGCAATTCAGAATTAGCTGATGTTGTTGACTTGTTCAACTGTAAAATGATTCCCGTTCTTCGTTTCATCGCACTGTATTTCATTGCAGTGAGATCAACAGATTTTGCTTTAGCAACATGTGGATATCAGGTAAGAATGCACGGCCTGCCGCCTGGATGGAAACAAGTCGTACCCTAAAAACTATTATCGTCCATGTACGTAATTCGCCGCACTCGTGAAATGACGCACCTACTTTGGCTTAGCATTTCTCGGAAAACTTATAAAACTATGGCGTATTACTGCATACTGGTTGCATAAAAAAAAAAAACTTATCTAAGTCGTGCTTGTTAAAATAAAAATCATAGTGAAATTGTATGAGTTACTGGAAAGTTAGTGCTTGTGCTAGTGGAAAAAGTTGTTTAGGCCAAGAGAATGAAAATAAAGTCATAGATTTGCGTCTGGGAAATTTCGAAAACACATGAGGCTTTTTTTCGGATGTTGGTAAAAGTCGGACAGGTCGGATCTAGTCTGAAGTAGCATTACATATGCGAGATAGCACTTAAAATTATTACTCACACAATCCAATTGATGTGCACATGAATACTACTACTAGGCAATTTGGGGGGTGTTGGGGTTGACTCTTTCTCCCTGGGGGTCGGGTTAAAATGGATGAAAATGTGCGATACAAAACCCAAATAATCGACACTCAATGTACAGTGAATTAGGCAGATTCATGAAAATTTGAAGTTGCTTCAATTCTTTTAAATGTCATATCACTGGATAGAGCAAAACATTAGAAAGAAAATGAGGGGTCAATGGTCATGATAGGTTAACCCTGTGCAAAGTTACGATTTTTTGTTGATTTAAATATTTGGTCATTTTGGAAGCCAGTTTCATTTGAAAAGTTGTGACCGCATTTGCCTGCAACGTATCCTGGTAGTACTAACAAAGTGTCTATATAGCATGTACCCCTTTTAAACAAAAAAATCTCATTGAATACCAAAATCCACCCGTGCGTGACACCCCGATTAAGCGTGCGTGACACCCCGATTCACCGAGTCAAATCGCCGATAGAGGTGATTTTTTTTTAAATTTGCTGTCGGATCATTTTACGCGAGTTGCACTGTTTTTCCACCAACGTTACAGTTGGCACCACGATACGGTGTATCCTTTTTTCGTGGTTTCAAGTTTCGTGAAGACCATCCAATACCTCTAAATTGATGATGAATTTCCGTCATGCACAATGATGAAAAACGGGTCGTAAACACGGCGATATTTCTAACGTCCGAGTTCGGATATTTTGCATTGAAACGAAGCAAAATTTATGAATGAATCTAAGATGGCGTCTACAGATTAACGCTTAATCCGCACAGCGACAACGCGAAACTCTGACGACATATTAAACAGCTAGCCAGGGGGAACGTTTTCGCGCGAACCCGGATGTGAGTGAGTCGGTCACAATCGCGATGTCTAAAGTTAGCTTTTGAAGTGCGCCGCCAGCGGCGGCTTGCGTGAATCTGCTTAACAGTGTAACTTCCCAATAGACGTTATGTCAAATTAACGCCCTCCACCGAGCTTGAATAAAACTACGGTGGCCATGAAAGTGCATGCACCTCACATTTTTATCATGTAGTAATCCACAAGGGAAACTGACTGGGTACATATTTTAGATAAAATTTAGGTGATTATTTTTCTTACTTTTTATTAATATAAGTTCAACCACTTATTAATTTAGTTTGTTAGTTAGTTATTACATGTAGTTAAACTGAAACAATTTCGGAGGTCCGAAGGGAAGTTTTTAATAAACAAGTGTGTATGACCCGGAATTAGATTCCATTTCTCCGTTACATGCTGAAAACAATACCTAATAATCACAAAAGAACCTTCATATATGTGAGGAAATGAAAATAAATAAAATTCCGCACGGGAAAATTACCAAAAAATCACAAAAGACTCTATATATCTTACTAAATGCAAATAGAGTCTAAAACTACTTTCGAAATATGAAAGATTGTTTAACATGTTTAAAACACGTCTTTTTCAAGGCCCGTCAATGCAGAGGTATGCCGGCTTGTGTGTCTAGGTCACACTTGCAATTTACATGTACATTACTCTCCGTAGTAAAAGCCGGATCAATATTTTATTTTGAATATTACGCACGGGAAAATTACCAAAAAATCACAAAAGACTTTATATATCTCGCTAAATGCAAATCAAGTTTAAAACTGCATTCCAGATATAGAAGATGGTTTAAAACATGTCTTTTTCAAGGTCCGTCAATATGCTGGCCTGTGTTTGTGAGTCGCAGGTGCATTTTACATATGTACATATCATGTAGTTATTATTTTTACTCTCCATAGTAAAAGCCGGATCTTCATGTTACATGTATGTTAATTCCGCACGGGAAAATTACCAAAAAATCATAAGACTCTTTATATATCTCGGTAAATGCAAATCATGTTTAAAACTGTATTCCAGATATGAAAGATTGTTTAAAACACGTCTTTTTCAAGGCCCGTCAATGCAGAGGTATGCCGGCTTGTGTGTCTAGGTCACACTTGCAATTTACATGTACATTACTCTCCATAGTAAAAGCCGGATCAATATTTTATTTTGAATATTCGCACGGGAAAATTACCAAAAAATCACAAAAGACTCTTTATATATCTTGCTAAATGCAAATCATTTTTAAAACTGTATTCCAGATATGAAAGATTGTTTAAAACACGTCTTTTCCAAGGCCCGTCAATGCAGAGGATGCCGGCCTGTGTGTCTAGGTCGCACGCGCATCGTATACATGTACGTACATATCATGGAGTCATTTACTCTCCATAGTAAAAGCCGGATCTATACTTTATTTTGTTAATTCCGCACGGGAAAATTACCAAAAAATCACAAAAGACTCTTTATATATCTTGCTAAATGCAAATCATTTTTAAAACTGTATTCCAGATATGAAAGATTGTTTAAAACACGTCTTTTCCAAGGCCCGTCAATGCAGAGGATGCCGGCCTGTGTGTCTAGGTCGCACGCGCATCGTATACATGTACGTACATATCATGGAGTCATTTACTCTCCATAGTAAAAGCCGGATCTATACTTTATTTTGTTAATTCCGCACGGGAAAATTACCAACAAATCACAAAAGACTCTTTATATATCTTACTAAATGGAAATCGAGTCTAAAACTACTTTCGAAATATGAAAGATGGTTTAAAACACGTCTTTTTCAAGGCCCGTCAATGCATAGGTATGCCGGCTTGTGTGTCTAGGTCACACTCGCAATTTACATACATTACTCTCCATAGTAAAAGCCGGATCAATATTTTATTTTGAATATTACGCACGGGAAAATTACCAAAAAATCACAAAAGACTCTTTATATATCTCGCTAAATGCAAATCAAGTTTAAAACTGCATTCCAGATATGAAAGATGCGCGTGCGACCTAGACACACAGGCCTGCATACTCTGCATTGACGAGCCTTGAAAAAGACGTGTTTTAAACCATCTTTCATATCTGGAAAGTAGTTTTAAACTCGATTTGCATTTAGTAAGCTATATAAAGTCTTTTGTTATTTTTTGGTAATTTTCCCGTGCAGAATTCGCAAAATAAATTACAGATCCGGCTTTTACTATGGAGAGTAAATGACTTCATTATGTGAGGTGTCGTGGCCGAGCGGTCTAGCTCACCGGATTCAAGTTCTGGTGTTAGCAACATAATGTGGGTTCGAATCACGGCCGTGACACTTGTGTCCTTGAGCAAGACACTTAATCATAATTGCTTCTCTCCACCCAGGGGTTAAATGGGTACCTGTGAAGGCAGAGTTGGTTTGCTCTATATGCGCTAGAAATGGCAGCAATTGAGCTGTATACTCCCCAGGGAGCTGAGATGGTTTCAGGAATGATTTATGAGCCTTATGAGCAGGGATAATAATATAATGCGCCTTGAGCACCACTTAGTTGGTGGATACGTGCGCTACATGTATATAAATCCACACATTATTGTTATTATTATATGTACGTGTACGATGCGCGTGCGACCTACATGTAGACACACAGGCCTGCATACTCTGCTTTGACGGACCTTGAAACAGACGTGTTTTAAACCATCTTCTATATCTGGAATGCAGTTTTAAACTCGATTTGCATTTAGTAAGATATATAAAGAGTCTTTTGTGATTTTTTTTGGGTAATTTTCCCGTGCAGGATTCGCAAAATAAAATACAGATCCGGCTTTTACTATGGAGAGTAAAAATAATGACTCCATGATATTATGTACATGTACGACGCACGTGTACCCTAGGCACACAGGCCGGTGTACCTCGGCAGTGACGGGCAGTGAAAAAAGGTGTTTTAAACCATCTCGGACGAATTTTTTAACTTGATTTTTCCTTTCATCAGATATATCAAGATACTTTTGTGATTTTTGGGTATTTTTAAAAATGAAACGGGGAAAAAATATTCCCTGGGACCTCCGAAATTTATTTTTGATTCACTATTGATTGCTTCAGTTGTGGTTCTAACTATAACTAACTATAAACTAAATTAATAAGTCAGTGGTTGAACTTAAATATAATAAAAAGTAAGAAAAATAATCACCTAAATTTTATCTAAAAATTTACCCAATCAGTTTCCCCTGTGGATTACTACATGATAAAATGTGAGGTGCATGCACTTTCATGGCCACCGTAGTTTTATTCAAGCTCGGTGGAGGGCGTTTTGACATCAAAAACATCTATTGGGAAGTTACACTGTACATTGAGTGTCGATTATTTGGGTTTTGTATCGCACATTTGCATCCATTTTAACCCGACCCCCAGGGAGAAAGAGTCAACCCCGACCACCCAAATTGCATAGTATTCATTTGCACATCAATTGGAATTCGTGAGTAACACTTTTAAGTGCTATCTCGCATATTTAATGCTACTTCCGACTAGATCCGACTAGATCCGACCTGTCCGACTTTTACCAACACCCTTTTTTTCATTATTCATTATTCATTATTTCCATTGATCATTAATAACAGTGCAATCACAAGATGTTTCTAGAACTAATTTGACGTGTCGCCGTACGTATGGTTGCCTGTGTATGTACGTGCATCATTATAAATGCGGGCCGCACACACAGGCATAAGATACAAAGGCTCAACAGCGAACGTGTTGTGCATGTGAAGGCGGTACAGTTGCAGGTGCGGATCGGACGAAGTTTACCATGCAGTTTTAGTGCGATGCGACCTTTTTTGTGAACGTACGCGGGACTAAGACAGTGAGAACATGTGCTTATGATTAAAGCACACATACTATACTGGTGGAAATTTGGTAAAAACTTCGTTTTACTGATGTGGATGATTTGGAACTAAATTTGTTTGGTGGAAATACCTTTTTTGTGCAAATGATTTTTTTGGCAAATAATGAAAAATTTAGGCGGTAGCTTTTTGGACATGCGGGCGGTGGACGCAAAACTATGACTTTCATTCTCATGGCCTTAACCACTGATTTTTACTAGATACAAATAGTATTGATCTACATGACCTAAATTTTTGTTCACAAACATATATCTGTGATTTTATTGTTCTATCATATAAATGCCATCAATGAGCTATTTTCTGTGGAAACCAAAATATAGGAATGCTTTGCATTTGCAATGATTTTTTTAAAAAGAAATACTGATCCTCAAAATAGACACATTCCTTGTAAGTTATAGAAGTGAACAAAGACTACTTAATTCGTTGGTGTTTATTTCATCGGCAATGGAAAATTGAGAAAATGAAATATTAATATCATGGTTATGAAAAAAAATCTATTTGACAAAATGTTACGATACAATACAATGAAGGCATAGCGCTCTTACACAAACGGTATCACAGCGCTTTACAGTGAGATGCAAGTACAATTTAAAAATACAGTGCCTAAAATAAATGAGTCTTGAGAGATGTTTTAAATTGACTCAATGAAGAAGCATGACGGATACCAGATGGTACATGTAGTTTATTCCAAATGCTGGGTCCAGCAGTATAGAAACCCTTGTTAGCCGCAGTTAAATGTGTAGTTGGCTTTTTGAAGATCCGGGAATCAGAATTGGAACGGAGTCCACTGTGGTTAGGTTGGTATGGTGTAATAAGCTCACAGAGATAGGAGGGCGCAGAGTCAGTAACACATTTATAGGCAATAGCCAATGTTTTGAAATCAATCCGGTCTTGAATGGGAAGCCAGTGAAGCTGTTGTAGGAGAGGGGACACATGGTCATACTTTTTAGCCTTGAAAATTAATTTTGCAGCACGATTTTGAAGCCGTTGAAGACGTTTGATCTCTTTGCTAGAGGATCCTTGGAGAAGTGAATTTGCATAGTCCAAACGTGCTGTGACCAGAGCACGGACTGCATGATGACAAGTGATTTCATCAATAAAGATACGAACTTGCGACAGATTTCTTAAATGAAAGTTAATGGTTTTGCATATTGAAGATAATGGTTAGACATACTCATAGTACTGTCAAAAATAACACCAAGGTTTTTGACACATGAGGGTTTGATAACTGTATTACCAATTGTAATGGTGACATCAGATAATGTTTTCAAAAGTCCATGGTTGGCAGCAACAAAAAATTCAGTCTTTTCATCATTTAGGAGGAGCATATTTTTTGACATCCATGCCTTGATGTTAGAAACACAAGCGGATAAAGTTGAAAGTGCACGATCTGTTTCACCAGGTTTCCTGGGATCAACACACATATAATTGGGTGTCATCAACATAAAAATGGAATTTGACACCAGAATGATGCTTAATAATATCTGAGTGGGTGTGTGTGTAGTAAGAAAACATCTGAGGTCCAACACAGGAACCTTGTGGTAAACCATAATCAAGAGTTTGCAGATCAGAATAGTTATTGGCAATCTTAACACTACAAGTCCTACCAGTAAGATAAGACTGAAACCAGTTGGAAACATTATGAAAACCAAAAACACTAGACAATCTATTTAACAATATACAATGGTCAATGGTGTCAAAAGCAGCAGACAAAATTAACATAATTTTTATACATTTCAAAGTTTTAAAATACTTTTTGCAAAAATTTTAACCTCCTTAAAATATTGTTTAAAAGTTGAGAGCTTCACCAAATTATACAATTTTTATTTTAAAAATCTAAAACGATATTTTTATTTTCAAGATTAAAAACAATTTTACAAGCCATCTGGAATAAGATGAAACATGATTCAACTGTTTTTCTTCCTGGGTACATTTTCTGTGCCCCCATCAACTTTAACAGTTTAGGGCGAGTCATTATACCAACATCAATTTTTTTTTATGACTAACTCTGTGCATATCAAAACGGCGCTCAAGACATCCACGCATATGATCATGCATTGAAATTCCTTATTTTACAAGAGAATCCTTCACTGAAACAAACTGAAACACCAAACTGCTGATTTCATTTGTAAGTTACTGTCCAGTTGATGATATATCCTTAGGTGCGTCATTTAGGGTAAATTGAGGAGTATATGAACTTCTTTCTTCGTATACACTGCGTCAGTTCTACCGATAAAACTCATTTAGGCTACCCCCGTAGATTCAATATGTTGAATAAAATGATGTATTTCCCCACCATTTCCCTTCCCGTTTTTGCCCATTAACCCTACCCCCTAGGTATTCTGGCTAGGAAGCTTCCTGAATCCTCCAAAATCCTCCAGTGCACTTTTGGAAACATGCCCTTTTCTTCAAAATGCACCATGCATTTTCGTTGATCTTATTCAGCACTTATGGCCTGGACTTCTTGCCAGGTAGTAATTTTGGCTCCTTTTGAATATTCCACCCAATGACAAGACCTTTGAGATAGTTACTGCAGCTAGAAAAGTTCCGATATTTATGGTCATGAATATTTATATTTGTTATTTGATTTGTTGTATTATAGGGATGTCCGGCGACAGTTCCTGGCATGCTGAATGTTCATCTTGTTCCTCATACTCATGATGACGTTGGCTGGCTCAAGACCGTCGATCAGTATTATTACGATGGTATGTCACTAACAATCTTAATAACCGGCCTGGAATTTCACGAAGGCCTTGGCGTCCTTTGCCTTGGTGCCCCTTTAAAAATGATCCCATTCTGATATTCTAATTAACCCTAACTCCCTTGGCCCATTTGCTATAACCTGAATCCTCCCTAATTCCCTAGGCCCATTTGCTTACACATAACCTGAATCCTCCCTAATTCCCTAGGCCCATTTGCTTACACATAACCTGAATCCTTCCTAACTCCCTAGGCCCATTTGCTTACACATAACCTGAATCCTTCCTAACTCCCTAGGCCCATTTGCTTACACATAACCTGAATCCTTCCTAACTCCCTAGGCCCATTTGCTTACACATAACCTGAATCTTCCCTAACTCCCTAGGCCCATTTGCTTACACATAACCTGAATCCTCCCTAATTCCCTAGGCCCATTTGCTTACACATAACCTGAATCCTCCCTAATTCCCTAGGCCCATTTGCTTACACATAACCTGAATCCTCCCTAATTACCTAGGCCCATTTGCTTACACATAACCTGAATCCTCCCTAATTCCCTAGGCCCATTTGCTTACACATACATGTAACCTGAATCCTTCCTAATTCCCTAGGCCCATTTGCTTACACATAACCTGAATCTTCCCTAACTCCCTAGGCCCATTTGCTTACACATAACCTGAATCCTTCCTAACTCCCTAGGCCCATTTGCTTACACATAACCCAAATCCTTCCTAACTCCCTAGGCCCATTTGCTTACACATAACCCGAATCCTTCCTAATTCCCTAGGCCCATTTGCTTACACATAACCTGAATCCTTCCTAACTCCCTAGGCCCATTCCAATAACCTGAATCCTCCAAAATCCTTCAGTAGTAAAGCAAGCACATGACACGTACATGTATGCACACATGTGTTTCTAATCTGTGATATGTACATGGCCAGGGACCCTCCCTGCATGCATGGAGCAATAAACGGTGTCCACTGACCCAATCACTGGCCTTGCCCCTACAAGAATGGAATTCCAGGCCTGTTTGCATTTTTTTCTCATCTTGGAAGAAGTTAGATTCTGATAAGAACAGTTTGTAAACGAGGCCAAGAAAAGTCTCGGCATTTTTAATTTTCTTTTATTCTTTTTTTGTTGCTATGAAACGATGTCCAGTTGCAGCCAAAATTGCTGGATCGATTGGATTTCTGCCGTGCTGTGTTTTTAATGACTTCTTCACATAGGGGTATGAATGTTTGCCCAATGTGCGAGGCCTCTCTTAGCCGATACATGTGTCATGTATTTCCCTGTTGGCAAAATTTTTTTTTTTAAATGCATCATCGCACTGATTTTGAAGCCGACTGATGGCCAGAAACTGAAGACTTTTTTTGGCCTAAAGGTTCAACCAGAGCATGATAAATTTGTATCAATTTTTATGTTGTATATACAACAGGGGTACTTTTACCCCGGACCCATGCTTTGCGCTACATGCTCGCAGATTCAACCTCAGTACAAATTCAAATGTTAATTCTTTCCTCCCCCCCCCCAAAAAAAAACCAAAATGCAGACGTTCAGTACATCTTGGACACTGTCATGGTACAGCTTCTGAAAGACCCTGTCAAGCGCTTCAGCTACGTAGAAATGGCATTCTTCCAGCGGTGGTGGAATGAACAAAAGGACACTATGAAGGAAAGCGTCAAACAGCTCGTTAACGAAGGTAAAAAAATTAAAACGGAAAAAAATAAACATTCGTTTGTCGTAATTTTGACTTGCAAGTCTTGTGATTTGTGGAAAAATGACTAAATCAAAATAATTAACCATACCTAATAGAGTACATGTTGAGTCCCAATGTGTAGAAGACAAGAACACAATGTAGGTAAGTAAGACTAATTGCGTTGACACTGTCTGAGGACGATCAGAGCATACTGATCGAAACGTAAAGTTGTACCTGCAGTTCTTTTCAGAACTAATTACTACTCAATTGAGCATTTCACATGGTGTCACTGCAATTAGTCTTTCTTATCCTCCTCACCATGCAAAGCTACAAGTTTTACCAACAATATAGGTAGTTGAATAATAGTAAACAGATGTTTAAGAGCAACCACTCGATGGGTTTGGGTGTTTTGGTATTTTTTTTTCTTTTTTTTTTTTTTGTGTTTTTGTTTAAAAAAATTTTTTTTTTTTAAATAAAAAAGATTTGGAATATGTTAAGCCACTGCATATTGTTTCAGGCGGGTCTTGCATGCTTGTTGGAAGATATACTGCACTGTAGTCCCTACATGGACCTGTACAAGCTAAACTCGCCGTCAATTACAGTCGAATCAAATGCCACTAATACCAGTTTTAAATATGAGCCATCTTCTCTTTTGATTGTTTTATAATAATAATAATGAACATTTGTAATGCGCCGGTATCCGTCTAAAGAGATGCTCATGGAATTTAAAAAAAACACAAACACAATATTGTACACTGAGGTATAGCCATTTCCAGGTATCAAAGTTTTTGAAACCAACCATGCCAGGTTTTGTGGCCAACAAAACTGATTTAGAGGGCAACCTGAAATTCAGTTTTTGATCAGGCAACCAGCTCATTCTCTTATTTTCAAAACCTGGAAGATGGAAGTTAAAAAGGAGACGAGCACATCCCTAACCTTCTAAAATCCTCTTTGCTAAAGTGAAGGATTGAGGTTATGTGGAAATTGCAGTGGTGAAGGATTTTGAAGGATCGAGGGCAGATGTGATTATTTGCTTGGTGGATTATTGAGGTTATCGGGCTATATTTGACACTGGATGAAAATGGAGAATTGAGGTTACATTGTACATGTTGGTCTGTGCAAAATATTTGAGGATTGAGGTTATTAGGCATACCTTATCTTCAAGCACCATGCATTTTCATTGATATTTCATATTCAGCACTTACGGCCTGTACTTCTGGCCAGGTAGTAATTTTGCCCATTTGAAGAGGTGAAAGTACCAGTTTCCAACAGTGCTGATTTTTTTTTTTTTTCAAAAAAAAAAGTGCCCCTTGGAGGATTTTGCAGAATTTGGGGTGGTTAGGGTTAATGGATTAGTTTGGGGAATTTAACAATATGGTTCCATATCAATTTCAATGTGTGTGTTTGATAAACAAAATCAGGTTATTTTATCACGCTGCAGCAGTGCCGCAACGAAAGGGTGGCCGGGGGAACGGCCACATTTTTGAAAACATTTCGGAAATTTCAGATTTTGGAAGAAAATAACATAAGCAAGGAGAAGAAAAAAAACATTACTAGGATTGCTGATAATTCCGACTGCCAATTTATCCGCCAGGCGATCCCCTTTCCCGCTTTTGACAAATTTTGGAAAGAATGATTTCACGTGTGGAAAATACTACTTTTTTAATAAAGCTAATATTCCGACTGCCCAATACAAATTTTCATTAGTCAGACGAGCAAAAACTGAAGGGACTTTTGTTAGTGAACTTTTCCCGAATCGCACAGCTTCGGCCTGTTATTTCCGACTTAATAGCAACACAATATCCAGAACTGGTTATAGTCCGACACCTCGTTAAAGTATGATTTCATATGATCAGGCCATCTGCATGTGTGGTTCGGAATTGAAAAAAAGATGAATGCTTCTGTTTTAGTTAGATAATTCGACTCGACTAATAAAGTTAAATATCCCATTTAAAAAAAACTCCTTATACAAAAACCAATCTGTCCGCAAGCCCATAATTCCAACAACTTATGGCGTTTGCATTCCTGAAAGGTGAAATTTTGAATGAGTGGCCAGTACATAATCTTAGGTCCATAACTATAGTGCACTGAGCCCGGGCTATTGCCTGGAGGAATATACAATCTCCCAATCCAACCAGCGAGGGTTTAAGAAAATATGGTCCGAGAAAAATTGGCAAATTATGTCAATGTACATGTAATGATAATCAGAGCATACTGATCGAAACGTCGAGTTGTAACCTCCAGTTCTTTTCAGAACTAATTACTACTCAATTGAGCATTTCACATGGTGTCACCACAATTAGTCTTTACTTAAATTGCTAATTAAATGACTGCCGTTATTGCTTTTGGGATGAAGGCCTTTAATGCGCTTAATTCGTGATGGTAAAATTTTCAAGTTTACGATGGTAAGACCAGGGCATTATTTCTGCATTTTAAGACTTGATGGCTCCATGTCAATTTCAATGTGTCTTTGTGTTTATGATAATTCCGACTGCCAATTTATCCGACGGAAATTAAATTCGCCAAATTCATCAGCCAAGGTCTAGTAGTAAAACTGCTCGTTAATATTGCTCCAACCTGTAGCGTATAGCTGTCGAGGATTAGTACCAGTAAATAACAAACTCAAATTAATAAAATGATGTTTCACTGTTTTAATCATTAGCTTCCACGAGGCCGTGTGCAGTCTTCCGATTGGCCTATGCCTTACTCTTAACTTACATGTATAATACCACTGCACCGTGTGACTGTGTGAAGTAACATGTAAAAATATGCAGAGGCAATACATATTTGAAACTAGTTCTTTCCTAAATATCAAATTACATTTTGATATGAAAATCTACATAGGCCTATAAATATATTACTTATATAACGATTATGCTTCCCTGACGATGGACCGCGCAAAGTTTGGCCAACATTGTATCTTCATAACTGCATGCACCACACGCACACAAAATTAATATACCTGGGATCAAGGGGAATTTGTCTCTTCGTGAAGTTTTTATTTCCATGTATTCAACACGTTTGCATTTTCACGAAGTGACAACAAGATATTTGTCACTTCATGAAAACATAATTCAGTGGTTCATGAGGTTTTCGCCGTTCAGTAATTAGTGTAATTAAGAAACTTCAATTAAGTTTGGGACTTCCAACTTTGTAAATGCTGATCAACCTTTTCAAAATCGGCAATAAACTCAATTTGATTTTTTTTCTTCCCAATTTTTCAAGTTTTTGTCACTTTGTGAACACGGTGACGATGTATTTTGACTGTAAACACACCTATACAAAACCACTAAAGACTGTGGTTTGTAATGGCCATCATGAGTATGTAATCAGAGATGGTCTTATTTACAGTGGCCTTGGGTGGCACACGGTTGATTTTTGTAAGATTACTTGGAAAGGACGCCAGTGGCTTCTGTGTTTTTTAAAGGTTGGTGAAGAACATATTAGAAATTTAGTGGATCAGACTGACCTCCATGTGAATAATGGTTAAGGGCCCCTTCTCTCTCTATGAATCAAATATTTTTGTGGCTTTGTTTTTAAATTAAACCCTAACTCCCTAGGCCAATTTGCTTACACATACATGTAACCTGAATCCTTCCGAACTCCCTAGGCCCATTTGCTTACACATAACGTGTAACCTGAATTCTCCAAAATCCTTCAGTAGTAAAGCAAGCACATGACATGTATGCACACGTGTTTCTAATCTGTGATACATGTTCATGGCCAGGGACCTTCCCTGCATGCATGGAGCAATAAAGTGTCCACTGACTTTGCAATCACTACAACAAACATGGATGTACATGTACCATGGAAAGGCAAGTATGCCTAATAACCTCAATCCTTCAAAATCCTTCACTTTAGCAAAGAGGATTTTGGAGGATTTGGGAAGGTTAGGGTTAATAATTTTAAATTTTTGTTTAACAATCAAGGTCGATTGGAGTTTGTAAATGGAGGGTGGTGCATGAACGACGAAGCATCGACCCACTACAATGCCATCATTGACCAGATGACCATCGGCTTACGATTCCTCAAAGACACCTTCGGTGATTGCGGCAAGCCCCGGACGGCATGGCAGATTGACCCCTTTGGACACTCCAAGGAGTATGCATCGCTCATGGCGCAGGTAACCGAGTTTATATGCAAACACTATCAGTGATTGACCAGAACACCTGCCCTAATGCCAGGTGTGTGTGGTCATTGCTGTTTGGAAGGTACAATGACTTTCAGCTGGCAGCTAACATTTTAAAGTGCAGCCATGATCACAAAATTCTTGGTGACATTCAGAGTAAAGGAATCATTGTGTTGAATTTACAAAAAAAATCATGGCAACATTTTGTACAATGTAAACATTTTTTTTTTTTTTTTTTTTTTTTTTTTTTTTTTTGAGTTTTATGATGAATTTATTTTTAGACAATCGAGGGTTGAAAATAATTATGTTAATTAATTATGATAATGAAATACCAGTGTTGTATCTAAGGTTTCTGGTCATAGGTTGGCTTCAAAATTGGTGCGGTGATGGTTTTTTTTTTTTTTTTTTCTCTCGCTAAAGTGTGAAATACAAGATACATGACACTCGGTTATTGTAACCAGACCATGTTTCCCCATACACAAAGTATGCTGGCTAAGAGAGGCTGCAGAAATCAGGCAAACGTTCATACCCCTGTTTAAATAAAGTTGTGTTAAAAAAACACAGCACGGCAGAATTCCAATCGATTGCAATTTTGGTTGCAATCGGACATCGTTTCATCGCCAAAAAAAATAAATAAATAAAAATGTTGACATACAGGTCTGAGGCAACACGTACGGAGACCAGAAACCGGAGACATTTAAAAAAAATATTCTTAACTTTTTTAAATTCTTGACTATGCAGATGGGCTTTGATAGTATGTACTTCGCACGGCTGGACTATGTGGACAAGGAAGAGCGAATCAAGACGCATACTATGGAACGGGTATGGCATAGCTCTCGGAGTCTGGGCACTACATCAGACCTGTTCTTCGGAGCGCTGTATTACCACTATGGACCACCACCTGGTTTCTGCTACGATGTGTCCTGCAGTGACTCTCCAATTATGGTAAAGCCAAAAAAATTGTTTCCGGTAACCCGACCGACCCAATAATATTCGCATAAGGTACAGTTTTTGTTGTTGTTTTTTTGTTGTTTTTTGTTGTTGGAATTTTTAGTTTAGTTTTTCAGAATTTTATTTTTTATTTTATGAAAAATTTTTTTCCTAGGTTTGTATTTTTTTTAAACAATATTGTGTGTATATATACATAATTTTAAAAATAATTTCACAAATTTTACTAAAACGAGCACCTCAAATACTCGGATGTTTGACACCATCAACTTTCATCCAATTATGTTTTATGTAAACCATGATCAATCCCGTTTTTAGATTACTAGTAGTGTATGGTTGTTTTAAATTTATTTATTTTTATTTATATTTTTTTGCCTCTACTTTTTGGGCCATGCTTTTCATTCATGGCTGTTTCTTATAATCATTCCATTATACCTTCACCCTAACTCCCTAGGCCCATTTGCTTACACATAACCTGAATCCTCCAAAATCCTTCAGTAAAGCAAGCACAATGACCACTACCATTGTATGCAGATGACATGTATGCACATACATGTATGTGTTATCTGTGATACATGTACATGGCCAGGGACCCTCCCTGCATACATGGAGAAATAGTGTCCACTGACCCCAAGCACTGACCTTGCAATCACTACAACAAACATGGTTGTACATGTACCATGGAGGATGGAAAGCAAGAATGCTCAATCCTCCAAAATCATTTTTGGACAGACCATGTAACATACCATGTAACCTCAATCCTCCATTTTCATCCAGTGTCAAATATAGCCTGATAACCTCAATCCTCCATAATCCACCAAGCAAATAATCACATCTGCCCTCAATACTCCAAAATCCTTCACCACTGCAATTTCCACATAACCTCAATCCTTCAAAATCCTTCACTTTGGAGGATTTGGGAAAAAGACAAGTGTAACATGTCGATCTGTGTATTATTGCCATGAGGAGAAAATAAATGTTTCTAAATAAACATTTGACAATTTTGTTTTTGAATATACAAAACCTTATCTTTAAAGACGGTAACGATGCACGATTGTTGTCTGTTTCACAGGATGATCCAGGAATGTTTTACTACAATGTTGATGAGAGAGTTAATGAATTTGTGAAGCTTGCTAAGGGACAAGTAAGTATATCCATCCAAGGAATCGGTTTGCTGAAATAACACCATCTCGGACCATAGTCATAGCTGCCAACTATTACGAATTTTTTGTAATTAAGATTTTTTTTTTTTCAGGAATTAAAAAGTACAAATTGATTTACATACATATACATGTATGTAGTAGGTTTTCGCTTGATTTTATTTGCAGTTGGTCATCTTGACCATCATTTTAGTTTTTAATACAAATTGTTTTGGTCGGTTTCATTACGAATTGGAATTTTGAAATGTTGGCAGCTATGGATAGTGTTAGCCAGCAATACTTTTGGGTGTATTTTGGATGCCTGGTTTGATAAATGAACACCCTGTTTTAATTGCAATATATACATAACAGCAAAAGAAACGTCACCCCCTAAATTTTGATAAGTATGAGAACATGTTTAGCTTATGTGTCCTCAGACGTCATGCATGACGAATTTTGAGGTCAACCAAATTTGTAACATTGTGTTCGTGTTACACTCCATACTCATAATATTCTTCATTAAACAAATTATATTAATTATAAAATGAAAATAATAAATATTTTTAGGGGTGACGTTTCTTTTGCTGTTATGTATACATGCAAAAGTATTGCAAGTTAAAAACTTGGACACCATGTTTTTCAAAGAATAAATTTGGACGCCCTATCTCCAAATCCTAGCTAATAATCATCTGTCTCGGACAAAAATATCTTTAACCTAACCTCCAAGGCATTTTTGCTATAAACCATCCCAAATCCTCCAAAAAAAAAATCCATCATCATGCAGTAAAAAGGTACCCCAATTGTTGGACTTGGATGGAATTGGTACAGTAGCAAATGCAAAGCATCCATGGCTTGGCTATACACAGTCCTCAATCCAACAAAAGCAGCCAGTGGAGTTTGATGGAATTGGTACAGTAGCAAATGCAAAGCATCCATGGCTTGGCTATACACAGTATTCAATCCAACAAAAGCAGCCGGTGGAGTTTGATGGAATTGGTACAGTAGCAAATGCAAAGCATCCATGGCTTGGCTATACACAGTCCTGAATCCAACAAAAGCAGCCGGTGGAGTTTGATGGAATTGGTACAGTAGCAAATGCAAAGCATCCATGGCTTGGCTATACACAGTATTCAATCCAACAAAAGCAGCCGGTGGAGTTTGATGGATTCGGTATACACATGGCTACATGCTCTATTCACTGGGCTATGCTGTGGTGTACTGAATCTGCCAAATTCACACAAAACCAAGTAGTGGATTTTGATGGACTTGGGGTAGTTAGGGTTAAGGAAGATAAAGACCATTTTCGGCTTTTAAAGGGACAATATCAAAGCGATCAACAGGGCATGGAATTGGAATGCTAGTTAACTCGGTGACTGAAAATAATACCCCACGAGATGTCATATTGCCATTGCTGCTGCATAAATGAGCCAGTAATTTTCAGTCACTGTATTCATCTTAAACCAAGTCTACTCTGATCGCGATGATTGAAGCATAATTGCAGTTTGACTGTCTTTATTTGCTGGCTCGACTTGAGCCCTTATATTCCTCATGAAGTTCAACACTGCAGTCCAGACATTCCATGCAGATCTAAACTTAATTTGATGTAAAAAAAAAAAAAAAATAGTAACCTAGTGATTTAAAGTTTTATTAACTTCAATTGTTTTGTAAGGGAAAAATCAAATCAATTGTTTACCCGACGCCAGAATCTTGTCAATCTGTAAATATCGTGGAACTATATATAGGATTCTAGTCGGCCAATTGTCATTGGCAAGCTCGGTGGTCGAGAGGTTAAGACATCTACAGTAGTAAGCAAGAAGTTGTGGGTTTGAATCCTGCCAGAGTCTCCTGTGGATTTTGTTTAGTATAGTGCTTCATACGTCAGTGTAAGGGGGATATTAATTACAATTACAATTGTTTACTATTTTTCTTTCAAGTTTTTTATTTTTCCTTTTCCTCTGGAATTCTCCTCATAGAATGCAGTCTACGAAACAAATCACATTATGTTCACCATGGGCTCGGATTTCCAATACAGAGATGCCGAAATGTGGTACAAGAACCTAGATAAACTCATTAAATACGTGAACGAGAAGGTGAGAAATTTTAGAATATTCAACATTCCTGTGATTTCTCAGGATTGTTCCCTGATTTCAGGATTTTTTTACAAATCACCCGTAGCCTGAAAGGTTTCTTGAAAGAGTAGCCACCAAAAAAGAAGTTGCCTGTATTGTGTCCAAACCTCTAGTTTCTTGTTTGTGGGGATGTGGAGTCTCTAAATCCTCCAAAATTAAACATCCAGGAGGTTCAGGAGTTTTTGTCCTCAAGACCAAAGTTTGTTTAAACATCCAGGGGGGGGGGGGGGGACATTGTCCTCGAGACCAAAGGGAGACCCAGACCTGCTACCCATTTTTTTACTTTTGTCAAATCACACTCCCGATTCAATCAGAATTCACAGGGGGTTTACATTTCTACTTGGCTCATATTTAAAGCAAGTGTACATTTTTGACAGGTAGAGTACGAGAACAGACAAATTGTAGCATCCACGCTACTTATTGCCAACTACTGTCGTTTACTCAGCAATCAATACTCATCAACTACACACAATGTTTTCTTGTCCTCAAAATCTCTTTAATATGTCTTGCGTGGTGACAATAGGAACAATAAATGCTGGTGGCGATGTATCACAAACAATGATGTCTAATGTCTCAAGTGATCTTTAGGTAAGAGATCTTAGGGTCCTTAATAATGACGACAAAGACACCTTGACGGTATGATGTAATTTGGCGTATCTAACAGTTCCAAGGGATGACGGATTGACGGGTTTGACGGTTTTGACGATTTTGATGGTTCGACTGAAACAATACAAAATGATAAATTATGAAAACTTATGCCACCGTCACAAATGCAGGTCATAAATTCTGAACCACAACGTAGTTAAAAGCACACTGATATCTAGTGCCAACACAAGTGCAACATTATCTTGTACTAAAAATACATGTAC
This sequence comes from Zoroaster sp. YZ-2022, assembly GCA_029582265.1. Lineage (NCBI taxonomy): Eukaryota > Metazoa > Echinodermata > Asteroidea > Forcipulatida > Zoroasteridae > Zoroaster > Zoroaster sp. YZ-2022. Next base: position 12,506,659 of record CM055824.1, read on the forward strand.
ACGCTTTACTTGAAAGGCACTTGCCCAAAACTCGGACATTTCAAAACACAAAAACATGCCTAATTGTTTTGCCACAATTTAACAGTTTAAATTTGTCTATTGCCTTTATCTTTAGGCAATTATTAAGGTTAAACTTATAAAGAAAGTACTCACTTTGCTGAGCTGACAACTTAACAAAATCAAAGGAAAAATAAAGAATGTTTTGTCACGATACGCGCATAAACTATGTCTAAAACAAACTGACTTATCTGACCATTTTGCCGAGTGTCAGTGCGCCTCTATTGACTGCAGGCAAACTACTATGCCTACAGAGGACATTTATTGGAGGATGTTTTGACCGCAACATCCCGGCCCCTAATGACCTTATAGGAATTACCAAAATAAACCAAAAATGCGACAAAAATATCCTAACAGTCAAATGAAGATGTCCATTTTTAAAGGGTGAAAGCGTTCTTAATTGTACTCTTCCTGGAGGCAATCTGCTCTACTGTGTCATATCCTCTCCCTCTAGTAGACAGAGTTTGTCCGTAGGTCGGTCGTATATGCCGGATCTTGTTTTCACCTGGACAGTCCTGACTCTGCCGTCTTTACCTGGGTAGACATCAATGACCAGACCTAGTGGCCACTGGTTTCGAGGTGAGCTGTCGTACTTAACTAGTACCAGGTCGCCTTTGTGCATGTTACGCTGTGGGTACAACCACTTCTGCCGTTATTGCAGAGATGACAGATACTCTGTTGACCACCGGCGCCAGAACACATCCGCTATATACTGTAATTGTCTCCACCGGCGCTTGTAGATGTCTTGCTTTGTGAACTCTCCTGGTGGTAACTGTGGGCCTGCGGAGTAGCAAGAGGTGGTTGGGTGTCAACGGCTCCGGTCGCCAGGATCCTCTGACAATTTGGTCATGGGGCGACCGTTTACGATGCCCTCAACTACACACATTAGTGTCTGCAAGCCTTAAATCGTCGGCGTCTGTTGCCCAAGAAGACCATTCAAGACCGAGCGCACAGTTCTTATCTGTCTCTCCCAAACGCCTCCAAAGTGGGATGCGGCGGGCGGATTAAAGATCCACTGGATCTCCTTTTGACGAAGATAATCACAGATCTTGTCTTGATTCCAACTCTTGATGGTACGATGCAATTCTCGCTGCGCTCCGACGAAGTTGGTGCCGTTGTTCGACCTGATTTCTACAGGTGCACCTCTGCGACTGATAAAACGCTGAAGAGCGTTTATGAACGAGTCCGTCTCCATTGTACAACTGACCTCAAGATGGATAGCTCTTGTGGCTAGACAAGTGAAAAGGCAACCCCACCTCTTCATCTCACTCCTGGCTCGTTTGATCATAAACGGCCCAAAATAGTCAACGCCGACCATGGTGAAGGGTGGAAGGCCTGGTGTGACGCGATCTTGAGGTAGATCAGCCATAACTTGGGTCGCTGTGGGTGCCTTCCTTCTACGGCATGGGATGCACTTGAAGACAACGGATTTGACTGCTACTCGCCCCTGACGATCCAAAACGCTGTCTAACTTCTGCGGCGCGTTCAGCTCCAGCGTGTCCTGACGCCACATGGTAGTGTCTCACAATCAGGGGGATGACCGAATGTTTCGCTGGTAGTAATCGGGGGTGTTTGGCATCACACGTTAGGGGTGAGTTAGCCAGACGTCCTCCAACACGAATTATGCCATCGCCGAACCTTGACGGAGAGAGTTTGCAGTAGCTACTCGACTTCAGAATGGTGTCATCAAAGTTGTCTTTCTGGATGTTCTTCACAATGGCATCTTCTGCCGCTAGGATTTCCTTAACAGTCAGACGTCCCGAAGGGCTTATATCTTTCTCTTTCTTCTGGACTCTTGCAAGGAGCAAAGCTTTGGCCCTGAGAATCCAAGCAACTGCCCGTTTCAACTGGTACCAAGATGAACACTTCTTCAGAAGGGCTGCCAGTATGTCAGTTCTGTCTTTTCTTGACATGGTACTGCAGTAGACCTGAGTGTCCCTTTTCACTTCGGCGTCATCAGGCAATGTCTTGTGGCTCAAGTCTAGTTGTGGAGGCCACTCACTTTCATAGTTCCACAGAAATCGTGGTCCATGAATCCACCGATCATTTAGAACGAGCTCCTTAGCCGTCATGCCGCGAGAGACATCATCGCCTGGATTAGCTCGGGTGTCGACATACCTCCACTGGGCTGGATTAGTGTGTTCCAGAATCCTTGAAACGCGATTGGCCACAAACACTTGGTAACGCTTCTCCTCATTTTGAAGATAGTGCAGTACAATTGTACTGTCGGTCCAATACATGGACTCTTCGAGGGGCATTGACAAATGCCGACAAACTAGCTCATCCAATTTGACTGATACGACGGCTGCCGAGAGTTCCAGACGCGGAATGGTTGTTGTCTTGATTGGTGCAAGCCTTGCTTTTGCCATGACTAGCTGACAGTGTGTCTGGCCACTGGTGTCCTTAAGACGCAGATATGTAACAGCACCATACCCCTTCTCCGAAGCGTCAGAGAAATGGTGGAGCTGTGCAGATGTAATCTCTCCAAATCCTAGTGGCTTCAAGCAGCGAGGCACAGCCAGGTTCCTAAGATTCGGCAAATCTTTCTTCCAGCCATTCCACTGATGGGCGATATTATCGGGCATTCGACTGTCCCATTCGACCTTCAGCCTGCACAGCTGCTGGAACAGAAGTTTGGCCGTCAACACAAAGGGGCAAGCAAAGCCAAGTGGGTCGTAGAGTGAACTAACCGTGCTCAACAGCCCTCTACGGGTTAGCGGCTTGACTTTCAAACACACATCGAATGTGAACAGGTCAGCTTGAGTATCCCACAGCACCCCAAGGGCGCGTTCAGTTGGCAACATCTCACGATCCATGTCAACAGTGGGAACCCCCTTAGCTCGATCGACTCCTGGAACTGTTCGCAAAGCATCTCGTGAATTACTGAGCCACTTTGTCAGATGAAAGCCCCCTAGCGCCAAAGCTTGACAAAGCTGACTGATAAGACTAGAGGCGGCCTGTACCGTAGACACCGATGTGAGGCAATCATCCACATAAAAATTCTTGTCTATGGTAGCGATCGTTTCAGAATCGAATCGATCGATGTTGTCTCGTCCTGTGCGTTTCAAGGCAAAGTTGGCAGTGCTCGGAGACCAGACTCCACCAAAGAGATGGGTCGTCATGCGGCATGTCTTCGGATCCTCGCTGAAACCGTTGTTCCACCACAAAAATCTCAAGACGTCACGATCTGTCTTATTCACTCGCACCTGGTTAAACATCCCCTCAATATCTGCCATCAATGCAATGGCCTCTTGCCGCAGCGAAGGAGAACTCCCAGGAGGTGGTTGGTCAAGTCTGGGCCTTGGAAGACGTTGTCATTTAGTGAAGTACCACAGTACTTCGAGCAATCAAAAACAATTCGCACTTTACCAGGCTTTCTTGGGTGCACCACTGGATGGTGTGGCAAATACCACACAGCTCCATCAGACCTATCCAACTCCTGTTGCGGTACCTCTTCTGCATAGCCCTTAGCAAGCAGGTCAGACATGCTGGCAACATACTTCTCTCATGTCAGAATCTCGCGACAGACGCCTACCCAGAAGACTCAATCGGTGTTCCGCAACAACTTTGTTGTCTGGTAGACGGGTGGTCTGATCTTGAACGGAATGGCCATACTGTAATGACCTTCATCCCGACACAGAGACTGTTCCAACATGGAAACTACCTTCTGGTCACTGATGGACATGGCGGGCTCATTACTTCCAATGTCATCTATTTTCCAGAACCTTTCAACCTGGCGCTGGAGATCGTTGTCTGTCTCTATGAAGTGCGGTTACATGTTTCATCCGCCCATTTCCAATCGGTCCATTCAGGGTCCAGCCAAGAATAGTCCTTACTGCGTAGGGTGTCCTCGGGCCCCCTTCACGAACTTCCTTTGGTGTCAAAGCTAGTGGGTTGTCTTGTCCAATAAGAAGATGAACTTCTCTTACATCGATGTCAGGCAAGGGGATATCACGCAAATGTGGCCATCTGGTCAACTCTTTCTGGGTTACAAGGCAGTCAGAACTGATGTGGAACTTGGGCCTGGTCAGTGTGTGTTTCATGACAAGAAGGTTGTCACCATTCATGTCGGTGACTTGAAGGGCGACAAGGGTATCAGTAGGGGTGTCATGGTTTTCAAGAGTTGTCAACCTCATCCTTTCGTGCTTTCCTGGTACTCCTAGTTTTTCCCGCAAAGCTTCTGAGCAAAAGCTCTGCGTTGACCCAGAGTCTAGCAATGCATAAGTGATCACACCTTCTGTGGATCCTCCATGTCGTCGCACCTTGACGGGAACGATGGGCAGGGCCACTTTACTGACGCCGGCCCCGGTGGCGCTACATGTCACGTGGGATGAAGTGCCTGATGTTGACTGATCAGATTCAGTTGGAGTCGAGTGATCCGCTGGCTGGAAAACAACTGGATTGGAATTAGTGTAGGCTTGAGCCGAGTCACTGATCCTAGTACGAGGCAGGTGTAGGAACTTGGTATGTTTAAGTCCACAACCTAGCACAGTACAAACTGCCTGTCTTCTACATTCACGGGCGCGATGACCTGACTGAAGACAATTCACGCACAACTGCTTGCTCAGGACGAAGCTCAGCCTATCAGAGACCCTCAGACCTTTCCAAGGTGCACAACCAAACAGCCCGTGTGCTTGTCCACAATACGCACATGATTGTAGAGGTTTTTCATTTCTGGGATTTGACGTTGACATGGGTGCTGCCTGATGATTCACAGTAGCCATGGGAGAGGATGCCGGCTGTGCTTGTACAGAGAAGGTTGATCGCTGTTTTGATCTGGACTGAGGTTGTTGCTTAACGTCCTTACGTGACTTGCTGATGTCATCTCGTCTGACCAGTTTGCCAAATACAGGATCATTGGCTTGCTCCGCTGACACTGTGATAAACTTTACAACATCATCAATGGTAGGAAGTTTGTTCTCAACCGTCCTAACATGGTGAACCCTCTTAAGCCAGCCTTTACGAAGATCCCAAGGCAGCTTTTCAACAATTTGCGTCAGGCTTCTGCTGTTATCGAGTTCACTGAGCCTTCCCATAGTGTCGAGAGTCTCACGACAATTCCGCAAGTCATCTGCATAGTCTCGCAGGGCCTTGTTGTCACGAATATCAGGTCGGGTGACCATCTTGCAAATCCATGCCTCTGAGATGTCGTGCTCATTACCAAAGCGGTCCTTGAGCAATTTTCTGGCCAACGCATAGCCCTCACTTGGAGACTTGACTGCACAGCACTGGATAAGTCTTTTGGCTGGACCAGTACAATACTGCTGCAAGCGGGCCAGCTTAGCTGCGTCACTGACTGTTTCACGGTCAGCTATGTTTTCAAAAGCGCGGATAAACACCCAATATTCAATGGGATCTCCGCTGAATGTCATGAGTTCAGTCTTTGGTAATTGCAAGGTGTCCACCAATGACTGCTGCTGTTGCTGACTAGTATTGAGCATCTGTGTCAGGATATCTGAAACATTTGTATTGTCGATGATGGGAGAAATCGGGGACGGCAAGTCGACCACTTGATGACTTTCCTCACTTTTTTTGGCTCTCGACGGTGTTCTGGACACTTCACACTTGTCCTTAAGCCGGACATTTGGCGTGGAGTGTTCCATTTGTACTGAGTGGCCTTCAAGATTCTCAAACTCAGCATACGTCCTTTCTATAGCAGCAGCTCTGGCAATTTTTGTCTGCAGTTCAAACTGTCTGCGCTGTTGCCGTAGCTTTAACTCTTCCTCCTCGAGAGCTTGCCGTTGCTTTTCATTTGCAGCTTCGACTTCCAGGGCTGCCCTTTCTGCGGCTGCAGTTTAGCACTGGAAGCAGTGGAGCGGTTTGTCACGGTACTTTGGGGGCCCGTCTGGCTCCCAGGTTGGTTCGCCGAAACGGGAAACTGGAGTGTTTCCTCCTTCTGATCATTTTCCACTTCTAACCGTGCACCAAGGAGCCAGGTTTGAATTTTGTCGCCCATCTCAGACGTTTCAGCAATAACTGCTTCTTGAAAGTCCTTTGACTTACGTTTCTGAGCCTCACTTGTCAGTGCTGCATGATATGCGGTCTGAACCGCCATGAGCTGGGCGAGATTATCTTCCATGGATTTCGCCAACGAAGAAACTTCTTCAAAGTTTTCTGGATTAGACATCAGGGAATTGACTTTCTTCATAATCTTTGTGATATTTGATCGGAGTCGACTTCGTTCTGTCTTCGTCCCCTTCATAGGTTGTGGTGGGGTTTCTGAATCCTCATGTGCAGAAACATTGTCTTTTGTGTCTGCGGTAGCCATCATGTACAATTGTCACTTGACCTTGAGCTCAAATCGAACTTAATGTAGCATCCACGCTACTTATTGCCAACTACTGTCGTTTACTCAGCAATCAATACTCATCAACTACACACAATGTTTTCTTGTCCTCAAAATCTCTTTAATATGTCTTGCGTGGTGACAATAGGAACAATAAATGCTGGTGGCGATGTATCACAAACAATGTCTAATGTCTCAAGTGATCTTTAGGTAAGAGATCTTAGGGTCCTTAATAATGACGACAAAGACACCTTGACGGTATGATGTAATTTGGCGTATCTAACAGTTCCAAGGGATGACGGATTGACGGGTTTGACGGTTTTGACGATTTTGATGGTTCGACTGAAACAATACAAAATGATAAATTATGAAAACTTATGCCACCGTCACAAATGCAGGTCATAAATTCTGAACCACAACGTGTAGTTAAAAGCACACTGATATCTAGTGCCAACACAAGTGCAACATTATCTTGTACTAAAAAATACATGTACACGCTTTACTTGAAAGGCACTTGCCCAAAACTCGGACATTTCAAAACACAAAAACATGCCTAATTGTTTTGCCACAATTTAACAGTTTAAATTTGTCTATTGCCTTTATCTTTAGGCAATTATTAAGGTTAAACTTATAAAGAAAGTACTCACTTTGCTGAGCTGACAACTTAACAAAATCAAAGGAAAAATAAAGAATGTTTTGTCACGATACGCGCATAAACTATGTCTAAAACAAACTGACTTATCTGACCATTTTGCCGAGTGCCGTGCGCCCTCTATTGACTGCAGGCAAACTACTATGCCTACGAGAGGACATTTATTGGAGGATGTTTTGACCGCAACACAAATGTACTTGAGTACGAGAAATGAGTATTCCAACTCCATAGTTGTATCAGTAGTTGATTTGCAGTGACACCATGTATTGAAATCTCTTGAGTAGTGCTGGTTCTGAGAAGAACCTTTGGTTAACTTAACCCTCCTATAGGTTTAGCAATCAAAGACACTCAAAATTTGTATGTAACTCCCAACCCATTGACTTTGTGCAGTGCACTCAAATAAATGCAAGGACATGTGGCTATGGTAGGAGGTCAAACCAAAACCACTCAACTGTATATGAGTCTGCAGTACATACACAGCTCTGTGTGACTCTGCATGTAGGACATACACAAGTGTTTGACTTTGCCACTAACTCCAGCACTCTTAGAGAAAAAATACACATGTGTGAACAATTGGCAATGCAACCAAAAATACTCAAGTGACTGTCTGTGGGTGCAGTGCTTACTGGGCCAAATTTCAGCCTGGGCATAGGAGGGTTAATGTTGTAATTTTGTTGAGTACAGAAAAATGAACTCATGAGTATTCCAACTCTGTCTGTTACAATAAGTAAGGTTTATAAACCAATTATCTTCTCTGACACACAGCAAAATGAAACAAAGGTACACGCTTTGTACTCCACTCCGTCATGTTACACGTACAGCGTAAATAAAGCAGCCAAGACGTGGTCCACCAAGAGTGACGACTTCTTCCCTTACGCAGATAACCCTCACGCTTTCTGGACCGGGTATTTTGTCAGTCGGCCGGCCATCAAGGGTTACGTCAGAGAAACCAACAATCTTCTGCAGGTAATGCTTGATGAAGTGAAGTCTGTTCCCGAGCATGGAATACCAGTCGATCGAATATATTTCCCCAGCTATTGCTGGGACCCATTTATACTCCTGGGTTAACAGAAGCAATTATAAGAGAAGAGGGCCAAAGTCGTGGTACAGCCAAGCGTTTGAGAAGCTCGCCCAGGCCACCTGGCCTCCTCATCTGTCTTTTGCGAGTCCTAATCCTGGAACCATACAGTACCTGCCAATCAACATAACCTGGGCTTCTGGAGCACCTAGCCCAGCCAAGTAGAACTCATTATACTGGCTGCAGTTTTGAAAAAAACAAACAGCCGAGGTCAGTCAAGTCTGTGTTAACAATAAGAGCTATTTGAGATCTATTCATTGGTTAAAGGTCTTTTGTGCTCGGCTATGAGATTATATAGGCCTCTAGGCCTGGGCAAAGCCTTGGCCTGGCCAGGCTTCTCAAAGGCTTGGCTGTACCATGACTTGAGCCCTGCTCCCTAAAGCGTCTTGATCAAGCACCACAGCAGCAGTAAGGATTTGTACCCACGTTCTAACAACTCCGCCATCAGAATGCAAATCCAATGCAGTAAACCACTCAGCCATGCGACTCCCTCCTTGAGCCACAAACACACTTTTAAATAGCCATGTTGATTGGTACAAAAACATGTGTAACCAGTTTGTTTTTTGGCTAAACAATCTTTTTTTTTTTTTTCCCCACTAGATTTGTAAACAGTTAGAAGTATGGGGATCTGATCTTCCAGACCTTAAACTTACAACAAACTCCAACGACCTTAGTAAGTATTAGGATGCAATTTCTGAAAAGTACAAGCGATAACGCCACCATACACTAGTGGTAAACTCGAAAAAAACATTAAGGATTTTCATGAAAATTGCATGTAAAGTTGATGTTGGTATCAAACATCTCTTTATTATTTAATTCAATTATCCAAATTTTATTATGAATTTATTAGTCGGGTCTCACATGTCCTTGTCATGTCTAAGTCTTTATCTGTCATAGGGGAAGATTTATAAAAGCATTGTGTTTCATGTTTTTCTCTACATGTTGGTAAGGGAGCGTCTCAAAAGTCCGAACGGTAGGAACGTTCTAATTGGATCGGTTGAGTATTCCAGCGCGCGTATTCAATCGTGTAGGAATGTTCCCGTAGTTCGGCACAATGTCGTGGTCCAGTAGAACGTTCTGGCGGTCCAATGGATTGCGGGCGTGTGCCCACGGGAACGTTCTTTTGTGCCTAGAACGTGCCTGACTTTTAAGACGCTCCCTAATACTGCCAAGTTTCAATGTATAAATCCTGTCAAACTGTAATTTACACTTAACAGGTAGAATGTCGTATCCGACCGTCACTTTTTCTCATTAAATATAACCAGTAATGTAATCTTATCTACCTAGTAAGGTGGAAAACATATGGATGATGATGGACATATACATGTACTTCAAATTATTTCAGGTTATTTATTTAATGAAAAATCGGAATTTTTGGTATACGATGACTTCCCAGTCATGTCGGTCTGATCTTGTCAACTCCCCCGTTAGTGACCAACATGGTGGCAACTATAATAGGATCCTTCTATTTTCTGAAGTGGAAGATTTAAAAAAAAATTTTTTTTTTTTTTTTAAGGGCAATCAAGTCCAAAAACCATCATAAAAGTGGATTTTAAAGATAGTTATCGCTTTCTGTACCCCCAAAAATCGATGGAATCATTTTTTAACTGGTTATTGGTTGCAAATTTAAAAAAAAAAAAACCTTAAGTGGCAGTCGGATACAACATTCTTTCCCACTTAACATATTGTCAACTGTGCTTAATATTAATAATCTATAATGTACTATTGAACATGGAAATAAATGTGACATTGTATTGTCAGGACTACTGTTAAAATGTATTGCTTTAAAAATGGCACATACTAAAAAGGAAAAAATATTTAAATAAAGTAAAAAGTAACATTTTTATACACTAAAATTACACAAATCATAAGAAATGGTGAAATACTCGAACATGGGCAATGCATCTATAACTTGTTGTTGCAATGAACTCTATATAATTTATTTTTGAAGTTCCTCATTTTCAACTGAAATAAACTCTTGGTTGAAACTTAAACTCTTTTGGTACGTATCATTTTTGTTTGTCCAGAAAAAGCCATGGGTGTGGCGCAGCATCATGATGCCGTTTCGTAAGTCAATCTCAATTTTGTCATTTTTCTGACATGATTATTCTCCTTTCTGTCAAATTGCTGTGACCAAAATGTGCAATTTTATTTGGAGTTGGTTTATTTTAGTGTATTGATGAGACAAAATTTTTTTTTTTTTTGTCTGTTCTTTTTTTCATAATGCTTTTTGCTGTTTTTTGAAAACTGAATATAATTTAAATTGATAAAATTAAGTATCTGAAAATGATGGAAAGTAATATTTTTTTATCTCAGGGGTACAGAGAAACAGCACGTGGCAGATGATTACGCGGAGAGACTCTCCATAGGACGAACGCAATGCCAGGTTGGTTGGAATATTGTAGTGAATGTTACGATTCCTTGGGGTAGGGATTATTAATTCATATTGGCCAAAAACCCTTTCATACATAGCTTCCTTGCCGATGTGGATACAAAGTGTCAGATGAACAAACACTGCAAGACCAGCATTTTTACCATGAAGGGTTTCACAATAAACTAGCAAAGTATGATTTCACCCCCCCCCGCCCCCCCCCATAAGTGGATACTTATAAGAGCAATTGATTTAAATTTGCCCTACACTGACGTGTGTATAGCACTGTAGTGCAGACATCTAGCAAGCAGGAGGTCAAGGGTTCAAATCCTGCCTGAGTCACCTGTGAAGTTTTTTCCCCACCAGACACTCGGAAAGCACAGAGTATACAGGGCTATACACACGTCGGTGTAGGGCAAAAATTAAATCAATTGTTTTTCACCCAACGCAAGAATTTCATCAAACCATCATAAGACCACATAACCCTGGAAAGCTTGACCGACAAAATGGTGGATAGCAACAGTTGTTAGGTACAGTGTTACCTTATTGGTCAATCAGTACTGATTTACAGGCTGGATAGGTGTAATTCGTCATCTATGGCTTGTTGCTGTATTTTGTTTGTATTCAAAGCTTAGGGTTGGGACGTTTACACACAAATAAATTCACTTTATACATGTTATTTGTGAACTGGCTCTGGCAAAACCCTAAACTTGGACCCAATTTTCAAGTGAGATTTTGGTATAGTTTGAATCTCTAGATTTTCCTCTCATTTGATACCAGATTTGTAGAAATCATCAAAGAAAAGAGAACATTCCATTTCCACGGCTATTTGGCTGGTCCCAAGAAGTGCCACCAATTTGGTTTTTAATTTTCATACAACCAGAAATTTCGGAGGATGTTTTGTGCCAAGCTTGGAATTAAAAAAAAAAAATTCCCTAAATCCGTTTTGCCATATGTGACCCGCTCTGCGAAAAAGGGTATTAAGGGACGCTATGCTATTACCCGTAAAGGGCTGTTCTATGTGGAGAAGGTGAAAAAAAAATTCACAACGTGATTTTTTTGTTGTTGGTTTATTGGCTTCTATTATATCAATACTTTCATAATTTATTTACAGAAATATTATTGATGAGTAAAGATGAAAAAACAAAAGTTTAAATGTTACACATTATGCAAATTAGCAAAAATATTTGAAAAAATACTTCAAGATTCTTGATAATTCAAATTTATATTGCACAAGCATTCCTAAAGGAGCTCAAAAGGAACATAACTGTTGCTATAGGCATTCAAGAGTTTCTTCTTAGCTCATTTCTTTTTCCACTTGCTGTGTTTAAAGGGCTGTGTCTCTGAAGGCACTTCCGTTAATTTGTACAATATGAATATGCAAATATCAGTACATCTCCAGAATGCAAAATGCCACAGGGTTCAAACCTTCACCAAATTAAAGCTTATAATGTAACCAATTCAGCTATGTATGTAACTCAATTTTTTAATTTGTCCCATAATACCCATTTTTGTGGAGCCGGTCACATATATTGGATTATTTTCCATACTAAATACACACAATCCATCTGAATCATACTCTTTATTGGTGATAACATTCGTTTACACGCGTACACTGTTCGTGTCGACGTATACACGTTTTGCAAATTAAACAGAAAATGCCAAGCCCGTTCAAAGCATAGAAAGATCCGAGGCCACTCTGTTGTACATTTTATAACACAGAATCTTATCGGAAGCGTGCTCGGCAACCTGATGAGAAAGAGCGCCACCGTCAAGGCACCAGAGGTCCACTTCTGCGACTATCTCAACATCAGTGTATGTCCTATGACTGTGAACTCGACCCAGGTAAGCCTTTTCAGGGTCTCGTCGTTTTTTATTTTTTTTTATTTCTGCAGCCGACACCTTTCTGGAATCGCGTAGATCCTTCCCTTTTCCTGGCAATTAAAAGTGCAGATCACGAAGGAGTGCATGACCACCTTAAAATAAGGGAGGACGTCTTTCCCCAACCTCCATTTATCTCCTGTTTTTGGCCGGTTACCACCAGTTTTACCCTCTCTGAAAAACTACAATAGAAGATTCCCACTGTCTAGCGATAGCTGTTGTCAAGGGATTAAGGATTAATCCAGTTTTTTTTGTTTTTTTGTTTATTTTTTATATGCAAGTCGCCCCACACAAGGCCAATGGGCCACTACAAGGTGGGGGCTACTAAGTCATTGAGTTGTTACGACTCCACACTGAAAAAACCAGCCCCTCGCACCGAAACAAGACAAGTTAATAACCAGCCTCTTCACGGTGCGAATAAGACTGGCAGGGGGTAACTCGTCCAGAACAAGGCAATTGTTAAACTGCCTCTGCCCCTATAAGCTGTTTCTTTGTGTATCCACCAGTCCCACATTGGTTGTGGGGGATTACTTCCAGAGTTAAGTGATCTCCGTTTGGCTACTTGAATCCAAGGGTTTATAAGATCATAATACCTGGAGGAACCAGCCAAAATTTGGATGTTTTTGAAGGTTGGGAAAAGATGTCCTCCCTAAATAAGTACAAACAGTTGACTTCTTTAGGGGCCGTCCAAAGTTGTTAACATTGCCAAGTTTTTCAGAGTACTATTCAAGACCCTCCCCTCAAGTAGTACTTATCGGCATTTTATTTTACGCAAATTAAATTTTTTTCATATTTATAAATGTGACTGGCTCTGGCAAAACCCTAAACTTGGACTCACTTTTCAAAAGTGACCTCCCAAATTTATCGTGAAAATTAACAATGTTCCCAACGTTTCAGGATTTTTCTTTTTCCATCAAAATCTAGAGAAAATGCTCTATGGTGACATGAAAACTGGTCCCTGGGGTCAGTTTTTGACCTTTTCATGGCTGTTATGCATTATGGTAAATGCCGAGAAGTTTCGGGTTTTGCCAGAGCGGGTCACAAATATCAATATTTTGAAAGTAGTACACAGCGACAACTCTGGACGGCCCCTTCTTGATCAAATAGACACATCCTGTGTCCTGTCAATTACAGGGGGAAGATCTAGAGGGGGCGTAGTCATCATACGGGCCCCCTAAAATATACATTCAAACAAATATATTGTAATTATTATAGGGGAAAACACAAGCTATATGAAATGTTACTTAACCCTTTCACTACCATTGGCGACTTTAGTCAACAACACACATAGCCCCTGTTGCTTACCATTGGCGACTTTAGTCGACCAAGGTCACCACACACAGCACTTAATTGGGAGTATCATGACCAGCTTTTAAAACGGCTGTATTTTTAACCTTTTTCGCAGTCCATACCCATGCTATATATAGTTGGAAAGACTGATTCCTTATCTTTCTAATGGTATAGCCCAACCTACACGTTGCTATTATAGACATCAGACATAATACAAGTCAATCCTTTCAATGGCCATTTGTGCTATGGAACGCCATACACTTGTGTACAAAATGCTCTGTGTTTGTGAAACAAAGTGAGGGGAAGTAAAATAAATAACCCGATCATTTTATATGCAATGCCAATGATTTTGGTATCATATGAAAGGGAATTTCATAAGCAATAATCATTTCATTGAATGTATCTTCAACAAATTCTTCATGAAGAAAAACGAGTTTAGAAAAAGTGCCTGTAAATGGATGCATACTGTTGTACATGTGTGAATTCATGCATGACTGGGCAAACAATTCGGTAACCAGTGGGACATCCTGTTGAAACAAATCGGTAGTGAAAGGGTTAATATATAAATTTCCTGAACACTTCTTGACATTTCTGTCTCTGGCAACATAAACACCTCAAAAAAAGAAAGTCCCCACCTGTATGTTTTAAAAATATTTTTAAATTTTAGAGACTTATGAGCATAAACATGATATGACGATTTAGACTGATCATCGACACACATGTTGCAAGCAAGATTTGTGCGGATAACGTTGCGCATCAGTGCACACAACTCGGTTGATTGTGTGGGGGTACCTGTTCATTTCTCACAACTTTGCATTGTGGCTCAAAATAACGGCCCTGAACTCAAGCAAAATGGGTTATCCTTTTGTCATCAGCTTTATTGACCAATACTTAAGACATAAGCAGCATGTTGGGTTTGTTCAGTAAGGGGTATAACCGCCACGATTGTCGATTGCTGCCCGACACCTTCGGTGCATACTGTTTATGAGGCGACGGATGCGGACCTATGCAATACCTTCCCATGCAAATGAACATTCCAATAATGAGGTCTTTAGTTTAAAAGTGCTCCAAGACAACAAAAAAATTATTAATGGCTAGAAATTTTTTCAGATTTTTCACTGAAAATAAATCCGCACAGGGGACCGGAAAAAAAAATATATTCCCGACGTCAACTGGTTAAATTGCCTAATTATATTGGATTGTATCATGACACTTTCCCCCCCCCCCATCTGTTTTCAAGTTTACAGTAACAGCCTATAACCCAATTGCACGTGATGTGACAACATTTGTACGGGTACCAGTGAATTCCAGCTACTCCGTTACTGATCCTAATGGAAAAGTGGTCACCAGCCAGGTTGGTATTAAATTATGGTTTTTTTATTTTTATTTTTTTATTTTTTATTTTTTTTTTTAACTTTTTAACTTAAGGACAAGGTACACCATTGCTTATATTTGCAAAACTGCTTCTATTAGTAAGCTTACTTTATTTGAATCAAGATATACATTGACCCTCCTGTGACTGCAAGGGTCAAAATCAGTCAAAATGTTGATATACTTGCCAAGGTATATCTAGTGCACATAAAGTCGAACACTGTCTAACCTTACGTGTAGTAAGTACATTTACAGTTCAAAATGAGTCGACCATTTTTGACTGGTAAAATCATTGTCTTGTATTGTTGAAGGTGGTCAAAACGACAGTAAAAAGTCAAAAATGCCCCTGTTGTACACTTTTGGATCTACGGTCAAAAACAGTCAGTTGACTGATTTTTGACCACTTATAGCTACTTGCCACTAAGGTTCAGCTATAGTAGGAGGGTTAAACAGCTAACATTTCTTTGTTTGCGGTGAACAAAGAGAAATTTACTAGAACGGGATCGCAAAATGTACATGTATAATAAGTCTTGATAAATGTGAAAAGTATTCAGGAGTTTCATGGAAAAAGAAAAGATTGTTACATTGATTTACACATTCATATGTATTGTGTTTTCTGTGAAATGAAAGCATTATAAATGCCTTTAAATTTGTATTCAATGGAATTATTTTTAAAAACAAATTGGACAATGTTTTTGTAGGAAAGATTGAAACTACCATCAGCTATACTAATTAAGTTTTACATTAACCCTGCTATCGGGGCAAATTTTATGAACAAACCATTGAGGCCACTCCAAGCCATTGTTATGGAAGGCAATGGCTCCTAATGGCTATACTGCATCGTAACAATACCATGTCTGTTGGTTTTAGTGGTTTGTGATTGATGTATTGCAGGGGCATACTATTATGTTCCAGTCTCAGTGGCTGGTGGTGGCTTACTCTTGAGAGTCTGTGTTTACAAAATAACTGCTGAAAACTCAGCATCAAACAGAAGTACTGTTCACAGACATATAGGAAACCACTGAACAAGGTGGTCTACAGTGGTATACAAGTGTGTTTGTAAGCAGTGCACCAAGCATCTAAGTACTGTACACAGACATATAGGAAACCACTGAACAAGGTGGTCTACAGTGGTATACAAGTGTGTTTGTAAGCAGTGCACCAAGCATCTAAGTACTGTACACAGACATATAGGAAACCACTGAACAAGGTGGTCTACAGTGGTATACAAGTGTGTTTGTAAGCAGTGCACCAAGCATCTAAGTACTGTACACAGACATATGTGTGTATATACAATACTAGGTGAAGAAAGTGTGACACACATGGTAAAAAATGAATAACTGTCGGGAATAATGCAGACACGTTTATTTCAATGTTTATCCCTTAAGCAAGCTACTTTAAAGGGGTAAAGATAGTTCGTCATGAGGAAGTCCACTTTTTTAGCATTCAAACTTATGTAGTTGCATCTCTTACGTATGTAACATAGTGTCTCTTAGGTGTATGGTATCACACAAAGGGTAAGTTCCCTTTGACTTTGTATCATGTAGGTACATGTTTCACTATGAGCAGACAAGGTACAAACAAGAAAAATATTCTGATGTTTTTTCAGTTTGAGTTACATGAGTGAGTAAAAAGGACACCGTTACATACGTTACACCACATATTATAAATAACAAAAGTTTTTATCCAGATATTTTTACAAGAGCAATCTTCTATATTTTAAAGGGAAAGTTTGTTTATGACAATCACAATGTTTAATGACTGTTATCCAAATCCAATTTTCATCCAAAAAATGTTGTTAATCCTTTTATTTAACATTTGTAACAAGGACACCGAACCAGAAAACAACAATGAAATTATCTAATCCAAGGCATTTTTTCATCGTCATTTTACTATTCAATCTTATTCAGTTCAACTCCATTCAATTCTAATTTAATTCAGCTAATTCAATTCAATTTGAGCTGCGCTCAAATTTTCAAAGTTTATGTTTGAGAATTAACGTTTGTAACATTAAGACACGGTACAATCCAGCATTGGCAGTCACCATAGAGGACAAAGTTTATGATAAATACAGTGTATATTAAATAATATCTTGGCTTTATGTATCAACAAACACCAAAGCCCGATGGCCAAACATCACGATGTAATTTAGCGTCGTTAATAACGTTAAGGTTAAGCCTCGTTAAGCCACGTGTCTTACGATCGTAACAAAATGGACGCGCAACACTCCAGCGTTGGCAGCCTTTCGTATACAATAAAAAAAATCGACTTCAAACAAATTTTACATCATAGAGGACAAAGTTTATAACAAATATATTAAATAATATCTTGGCTTTATGTATCAACAAAGCCCGATGGTCAAACATCACGATGTAATTTAGCGTCGTTAACGTTAAGGTTAAGCCTCGTTTACGTACGTAACACAGCTTACCCGAACGGACGACAACAATGTCACTACCTTTATCTTCATCCCCAGCTAGGACGCGCAATCTGATTATTATACGGTCTATATACAGGAACATTGGTAGTCGTTATCTGTGTTTACGTACATTCCGCCGGAAACCATCGAAACAAATCCAGATGAGCATAGCGCTGCACGTGTCTTACGATCGTAACAAAATGGACGCGAAACACTCCAGCATTGGCAGCCTTTCGTACAATGAAAAATCGACTTCAAACAAATTTTACGACATCATAGAGGGCAAATTTTATGACAAATATATTAAATAGTATCTTGGCTTTATGTATCAACAAACACCAAAGCCCGATGGCCAAACATCACGATGTAATTTAGACGATTTTCATTTGGATTTAAATGTCATCAACGGACGTAACACAGCTTGCCCGACCGGACAACAACAACGTCACGACCTTTATCCTCGTCCCAGGACATGCAATCTGATTATTATACGGACTTCATACAGGAACATTGGTTGTCGTTATCTGTGTGTACGTTCCGCCGGAAACCATCGAAGCAAATCCAGACGAGCGGCATGTCTTACGATCGTAACAAAATGGACACGGAACTAGGACTCGCAAGTGATTTTGCATTTTTTCGTAATTAATTAAAACATTAAAAACTCAAAGTGTTACAAAGTGTTCTCTTAAAACATAATCTTTTTAATGAAAAATATTACTGTTGATTATTATTTCGTTTGCAGTATTAGTCGATCACGCAAACGTACGTAACATAGAAAGACACCATGAGTTACGATCGTTAGTAAGATCTTATTGATATGGTTTGGGAACATAGTTACAAATAATTTTCACTTTGGGGGTCAGTTGTTGAGAGTCATAGTAGGTCATAATATTAACACAAGGACAAGTAAATTTCAGACAGCAGTACTCTCAGTTAATGGGATTGATTTAGATCATTTAAAAATGTCACATTTTTGTGTCTTTTTTTCAGATAAAAATACAGATAAAACATGAATAAAAATACTTTGAAAAATCACAGCCTAAATATATTATTTTATTTATCTGACTGATATGTAAGATAACACAACACAAGAAAACTGAGCCATAATAGTCTCCATTATTTTTTTTATTTGTACACAAACATTTTTTTCAAAAATCTCTCCAGTATCAAAAACTAACACATATAGGAAACCACTGAACAAGGTGGTCTACAGTGGTATACAAGTGTTTCCGTATGCATGTAATTAGAGATAAAAGTGGTCTCCAGTGGCTTCAGAGTTTTACATAAAATATTACTTCAAATGGTTAGTGTGGCTTATATTCACAAATGTGTGTGTACAACGTATTGGACATTTAGTGGTTGGGAGTGGCCTCTATGTGAAGGGTTAAAATATAACAATTTTCCTTATTTTTTAACCTTTCTACAATCAGTGCAATTTTTGAAATGACCCATTCAGGCCACTCGAAGCCATTAGCTGTTGCCAGTGGCCTCCTATGGTTACCCTTCTGTGCACTGTCACACCACTGAGATTGCAGGGTAAAGTGGCCTCCCATTGATACATTGCAGGCCATACTAATATGTTCAAACAACCAGCTACGACCATGTATTTTGACTGTAAACACACCTATACAAACCACTAAAGACTGGTTTGTAATGGCCTTCAGTGTGTGTTGAGTATGTAATCGGAGATGGTCTTATTTACAGTGGCCTTGGGTTGCACTGGGTTGATTTTGTAAGATTACTTGGAAAGGACAGCAGTGGCTTGTATGCTTTAAAGGTTGGTGAAGAACACATTGGAAATTTAGTGGATCGGAGTGGCCTCCATGTGAAGTAGGGTTATTTACTAATTCTACACCTTATCTGATATCGACAAACATTATTTTGTTCTTGTAGTTGCAAAATGTCAGCAGTGGTACCAAGCAAGTAAGGAGGACCCGTGGCTATGCAACCAAGGAGCTTGTCTTCCCGGTGACTATACCACCTCTAGGTTTCAGTACCTACGTGGTCAAGGCGTCACAAAGTGGTAACTCCTCGTTTTTATTTGCTGGATGTTATCAAACGTGTAGTCCAAAATTGAACTAATATTTAGTGATGGTAACCATGTTACCTATCGATTTTTAATGGGCCATCAATTAGCTACCAGAGACACCGGGGTAACCCTTACTCTTATACAATAAGTGTCATTATGGGTTCTTTGACGTGCACTGATGTTTGTAGTACACAGGACCTACGGCTTAACGTCCCATCCGAAGGACAAAGCAATTATGGTTAAGTGTCTTGCTCAAGGACACAAGTGCTGCGACCGGTCAGGCCAGGATTCAAACCTACATTCTGACACCACCAGAACTTGAATACGATGCACTAGACTGCTCGGCCATGAATCTCCAAGCAGACTTGTGTACGAGTCACAAAAACTAGAGTCCGAGTCTTAAATATCAAGTCCGAGTCGTGAAGCCATGATGGTTCATCCAGAGTCCAAATCACGATTCCCCATTACAATTCAGGGGTGTGATTTGTCCGTTTTTTGGGGGTTTTTTTCCTTCAGATTTTTACAAATCGCTATGTTGTGATCCTCCAGCAAAATTTACATGGATTTTTCAAAACTGCCCAATCACACGACTGACAGTTTGTGTTTTTTACTATTCTATGATTATCCACTATTATTTATACATTTCCTCATATTTTAGAAATCTTTACTGGTTTTTACAAGAATGTTAATGAGGTAAAAGAATAGAAAATGAGGTAATTTTGCTTCCCAGTCCCAAAACACAAATGTCCAAGTCCGAGTCGTGGTGACTCGAGTCGGGTTACCTCGAAATGTGACTCAAATTGGAGTCATGAGTCGAACAAGTCTTCTACCAAGAGTAGATTCAGATGCCTGATGTTTAAAACAGGGCTACACAAGACAGAGAGGGGTACTTTGGCTCAAATTGGGTTTAACCCTAACCACCCCAAATCCATCAAAATCGTCCAAGGGCACTTCTTTTTTTTTTAAACCCTGCACTGTTGGAAACTGGTACTTTCACCTCTTCAAATGGGGCAAAATTACCACCTGGCAAGAAGTACAGGCCATAAGTGCTGAATATGAAAGATCAATGAAAATGCATGGTGCATTTTGAAGATGAGGGCATGTTTCCAAAAGTGCACTGGTGGATTTGAGGATTCAGGAAGGTTCCTAGCCAGAATACCTTGGGGGTTAGGGTTAATTAATATACCTCTATTACGCATTTTTAATGTCACAACTCGTTTCGAGCAGAGCAGACAATTGTGTCAATGGTGAGCTGAAATTCATGATTTGTTGGGGGATGTTTTTTTTTTGTCCAACAGGGAAATCCGAGTCATCATGTCATCAGTGCAAAGTGTATAAACCCAAGGCTGGTGAGACTATAGAGAATCAGGTAAAATAATCACAGAAAATATATTTTTCAAATTATTTTTTTTGTTAGGCCTCTCATAAAGAAAAGATTCTGATAAAATTTAAAAAAATAAAAAAATATGCATTTTCCATGTTCTTCTCTTGGTTGTACCCCAAAAACCAGTTCCTCAGTCTGACGTTCGATGGTAAGACGGGTCTCCTGAAGTCGATGACGGACAAGAAATCCCAGAAATCCATGGCGGTATCCCAATCGTTCTACTGGTACATGAGCAGCAGCAGTGGATTTCAGCCATCTGGTGCATACATTTTCAGGCCTCAAACACAGTCACCTATACCCTTGTTTGATGGGACATCTGTTGGCATGACAGTTGTAAAGGTAATTTTTTTTTTTTTAAGTAAGAGCATGGTATACTTTCAGTAAATCTTTTTACTGATTCCATGTGCTTTTCTAAAGAGAGCTTGCATTTGTTTCATTTTAATCAATATCTTTCTGGTAATAAAACCGAAGATTCCTCATAAGCGATACAACCACTGTTAGCTGGAAGAAGCCTGTGAAGAGAAGATGTAGTGTACAGTTTCAGATGTGGAAGGAAAACCCCCAGATAAAATATTCTAGGGGAAAAACCCCAACATTATCAGGTAGGGACTAGGAAACCCAAACCACATGTCGGCTCGGTTCCAAGTGGGATTCGAACCCAGGTCCACAGAGGTTGAAAGGCAAGGAAAGTACGTCTACGCCAACTTGATCGCAGTGGGAACAACCTTCATGTATATGCCAATCGTGGCATTTATAAGAGCAACTCCCAAAGCTATTTTCCCATTAGGAAAGCTTGTTCAGTTGTTCGATCGGCTCATTCATTTTTCTACAATAGTAGTTTCTGGGTGACTTATTACAAAAGCACATACGTATACAATCATAATTTAGACATTTTGTTGACATCTTTCTTTTTTTGGACAGGGCCCTATTGCTACCGAGGTGCATCAGACGTTTCAGCCATGGTTGAGTCAGGTTATCAGACTTTACGACAATAAGGAGTTTGCAGAGTTTGAATGGACAGTCGGCCCGATACCAGTCGAGTGAGTTTGAGAAATTAACACCCAGGCCTGCGATTTCTCGGAATTTTTTTTCTTCTGATTTCAGGATTTTGTTTTGTTGCAAATCTCTTTGCATCAAAATTTTCTTGAAAGAGAAGTACATGTAGCCTGTATTGTGTCCAAACATCTAGTTTGTTTGTGGAGATGTGGAGTTTGTAAATTCTCCAAAAATGAAACATCCAGGAGGTTCAGGGGGCTTTGTCCTCTAGACCAAAGGGAGACCCAGGCCCGCTACCCACAGGAGGTTCAGGGGGCTTTGTCCTCTAGACCAAAGGGAGACCCAGGCCCACTACCCACAGGAGGTTCAGGGGACTTTGTCCTCTAGGACAAAGGGAGACCCAGGCCTGCTACCCACTTCCCAGGATTTTTGTTTACTTTTGTCAAATCACACCCCTGAACACCAGAGATCTTTTTTCCAGGGCTACTGGAATAAATCCTCCTTGCCTTAAAAATAGTTGCTTATACCGCAACAGAAAGAAATAAGAGAAAACAATAAAAACACTCAAACCTTTTCTTTTTTTGGGGGGGGGGGTGTTTTACAAAGTTACTTGGAAAATGAATAAAGATAACGAGTGTTCAAAGGGAAGATACAGCATTGGTAACTGCTTCTATGAGTATGCATGATACTCTATGAATTGAGAAATATGTTCAACAACCAACCTGTGAAAGTTTCAGATCATTACGAAGTCCAAGACAGAGTAAAAAGCCTTCACAATTTTGACAGGGAAAAAAAAAATTTAGCACAAAATACGGTGTAGTTTTTGTGTTTTCTCTTAAAGGTGAGCACTTCAAACAAAATAAACTATTGGTACCTTGACCAGCTTCACTTCAAGTTAGCTTTCAGATCACAATTGATAGTTTTGTTTATATCGGGTAGTTTCCAATGTTAGTACCTTCCTAAAGGGCAGTATCGTCGCAATCAACATGGCACGGAATCAGAGTGCTAGTTTTAGATTAACTCGGTGACTGAAAATAAGACCCCACATGATAAGGTCATATCACCGTTGCTGCTGCATAAATTTCAGTCACTGTGTTCTTCTTGAACAAGACCACTGATTCCATGCTCCGATTGTGATGATACTGTACCTTTAACATTTAGAGGGGCAGTATCATCACGATCAGAGCAGACTTTCGATAGGGCATAGAATCAGTGTCCTAGTTTAAGATTAACAGTGACTGAAAATTAATGGCTCAATTATGCAGCAGCAACCGTAATACAGTTAATCTAAAACTAGCATTCCAATTTCCATGCCCAGTTGATCGTGTCGATATTGCCCCTTTTAAAGGCACCTGGCACTGGTATTTTGTCCAAATGTAGCTTTTGTCATAAATATATACATTTTTATGAGTGGAATGTGAATAAACAAGTAACTAAGGTTACAGAAATAGTGGTTTTATTGTATTTACGACTTTAGAATAGGCCACCCCTTTACATTGACACATGGTGGCGCTGTTCGTGACGTCATTCGAGGCGGGGATATTTGAAGAGAAAATGTGTAGTCTGGCCCCATACATTACGTCTGGGTACCTGATCGGCACGATGCGTCACCGAATCCGAGTAACCGAATCCGAGAGTACGACAATGAGAAACCTCAATCAAGCCTCAAACCATTTCCATATTTTAAATGAATAAAAAAGCAATATGAAGAATTATATATATGACTACTGTACTACTACTAGTCATGCTAGTGCAAAGAAAGCGAATCAATTAATTATGTAATTAATCTCTGACAAACCTGACAGAATGACACATTGGTCATTGCACTATAGTCTATACACAACTGTCAAGTCTGTCATGAACTGCCAGCACACATACTTACAAAATGTATGCCTAACTTGTAACCTAGTTTCAGATGAAACGACAACGTAAAACAAGGCCCAAGGGGAAGCATGCAAGTTTTCACGATATAGGTGCAGCAATGCCGCTAGTGCTACGAAAACTGCATAGCGTCACTGCATAGCGCTGAAAACGACGTCGGACAGGACCACTTTGCCCTCGTTATCCTGACTTTCGCTGCCCATAACCGCCTATATTTGGGATCAGCTGGAAACAGATGCAGGCTGACCCCATCTTTAGTTGTTTTGTTGCATCCAGCAGCAATACACCTGGTCGGCATTGCTGGGAAAATGCCGGAAAAATGCCTTTTTTTATAACAAACCAAACCACACGTGTGTAAACACAGGCAATTCTCGAGGGCGTCGAGGGGGGTCGATGTTCCATCAGCGGCGAATCCTTCCTCGAATGACGTCACAAAAAGGGATGGGCGGAGTCACCCTCCAAACAACTTCATATTGTTTTAAACATATAAATCCTGACAAATAATCACTCAAACAATTTGTTTATTGTTAATACACATATACTTTATTGTTTAAATCAATAAAAAACCTATTGCCAGGTGCCTTTAAGTGTCAGGAGCCGTTAAGCGGCCAACAAATAACGGTGGTGTTTACAGATGTGAGATCAATACTACAGCAACTCACAAATGCAGAGCTGCCAACTATTACGAATTTTTCGTAATTATTATGAATTTTTGCCAGGAATTACAAAAGTACAAATTGATTTACGTACATATATGTAGTAGGTTTTTGTTTGATTTATTTGCAGTTGGTCATCTTGACTATCATTGTAGTTTCAATACGAATTGTTGTCTTAGTCAGTTTCATTACGAATTGGAATTTTGAAATGTTGGCAGCTATGTAAATGTTGAAACTGCTTTTTGGCTAAATCTGCCACAATATTGTATTTTCAGTGACTACTTAGGGAAAGAAATCATCACTCGATTTGACACTGATCTGCAGACAGACAATACCTTTTACACCGATGCCAATGGCCGACAAATTCTTAAGAGAACGTAAGTCATCAATATTTAGAAATCATGGCGAAGCTCCTCCCTACCTGACTGACCTATTGTCCTCTTTATGTCCCAGGTAGGGAGGGGCTTCGGTCTTCATCTGATACATCCCGTTTATATGTTAATATAAAAATCACACAAAACTAGTGACAAAGCTTTTGCCATAGCCAGCCCTCAGGAATGGAAGAAACTCTTCTTCAATCCAGATTTTTAAGAAATTTCTCAACCTTTCTCTTTTTACTTACTTTGTAGCCATTACTAGGTTTTCTTTCTTGATTTGTTAAGTGCTTTGATCTTGTATCTATACTGAACAGCAAAAGAAACGTCGTATGAATACAAGATAACAACAGGTATATTTTGTAACGTACACTTTGAAAACCATTCAAGTCGCATTCCATCCGCCTATAGGATTTTCAGGCACAGTCATGATTCAGAATGATGTTAGACTGCATATTTCCCGAAAACGATACATGTAAAACTCTTGTGGTTGAGTTATGTCAACGATTTAAAATCACGACGTTTCTTTTGCTGTTCAGTATATATAAATACCTTATTATTATTAAGTTCTCTTCAAAAAATTTAAATAAGAAAGTAATATCAACATGAAAAAGTATTAACATGAATATGCAAATTAGTCAGATGAACGTACCAAAGTTAAACAGGGGTGGCTTATATTATAAAACTGCACTTTTCAGTACCTGTGACTTAAATATAAATGATTTACTTTTTGTTTGTTTTATTCATTTTAGCCTTAATCATCGAGCTGATTGGGTGTACAGTAACACTGAGCCAGTGTCGGGTAATTACTATCCAATCAACAGTCGAGCATTCATTAAGGTAAAACTCTACACAATCATTAAAAAAAAAAAAAAAAATTGAATGATATTGCTGACCGATTTTCGACGTCATGTCCGCACTTTCTTCAAAATGTTACCCATGTTTTGCATTAATGTCTTGTTTGTCAGTCAAATATTGTCCTTTTTTCTGTCCTTGTTTAACCCCAACTCCCTAGGCCCATTTGCTTACACATAACCTGAATCCTCCAAAATCCTTCAGTAGTAAAGCAAGCACATGACATGTATGCACACATGTGTTTCTAATCTGTGATACATGTACATGGCCAGGGACCCTCCCTGCATGCATGGAGCAATAGTGTCCACTGACCCAAGCACTGACCTTGCAATCACAACAAACATGGATGTACATGTACCATGGAAAGGCAAGTATGCCTAATAACCTCAATCCTCCAAAATCCTTCACTTTAGCAAAGAGCATGTAGCATGTAAACTCAATCCTTCAAAATCCTTCACTATAGCAAAGAGGATTTGGGAGGGTTATGGTTAATAAGGCATCCCTAACTGTTATTGGGATATTCCTCTTTTTTCCCATATTGTCCAAGTTCTTACTTAACCACTTGATAATATTTATTAAAATACTGGTATGTACATGTAACTTTGAAGTTGTAAAATGGAAATAAATGTGAAAAAAGAGAAGTATATATGTTCTGGCAAAACCCTAAACTTGGACCCAATTTTCAAAAGTGACCTCCCAAATTTATCGTGAAAATTAATGTTCCCAACGTTTCAGGATTTTTTTTTTCCCATCAAAACCTAGAGAAAATGCTCTATATGGTGACATGAAAACTGGTCCCTCAAACTGGTCCCTCAAACTGGTCCCTGGGGTCAGTTTGACCTTTTCATGCATCATAACCATTTCATTATGAGCTGTGTAGAACATGTCATTCTGTCATTTGCTTTTTGAATTTTAAAAATTCATGCAATACTTGTTGAGATATTCTTTAAAAAAAATATTATGGGGAACTTAGAAGTTGTGATGGGTGTATGTGACCCACTATGGCAAAACCCGAAACTTCTTGGCATTTACCGAAATGCATCAATAATCAAGAACTCATGCATCAATAACAATGGTATTGATGGCTGTTTCATAATAAGAAAAGAATATTCAAAGAGCAACATGCAACATGCATGTCCATTGTTTTACAAGGGTAGAGCAAGAGTTTAATATGGAATTGGTCCTCCATTATTCTCCATAACTGAGTTTTTACATAAAACTACATGTGTAACATGCCATTGAAGCAATGCTTTGTACTGCAACTTTTTTTTTCAGCTGAATTTTCATTCAAATCACTGTCAATTGTGCATGCATGATTGAATTTCAACCATTTCATTATGAGCTGTGTAGAACATGTCATTCTGTCATTTTTGAATTTTTAAAATGTATGCAATACTTGTTGAGATATTCTAAAAAATATTAGGGGGAACTTAGAAGTTGTGATGGGTGTATATGTATATGGCGACATGAAGGAACAATCAATTCATTAACCCTCCTTCTATAACTGCACTTTAGTGGCAAGTAGCCATAGTGGTCAAAATCAGTCAAATGCCATTTTTGACAGTTGACCCAAATGTGCACACAGGGGCATTTTTGACTGGTTTTTACTGTCATTTTGACCACCCTCGTCAAAAACAGTCGACTCCTTTTGACCTGTAAATGTACTTACTACACGTAAGGTTTGACAGTGTTTGACTTAAGTGCACTATATATACACTTGTAGTAGTAGGAGGGTTAAGTCACCCGTCTTGATTTCTTGATATCTTCACAGGATAGTGAGATGCAGATGACGGTGTTAACTGACAGGTCACAAGGAGGAACCAGTCTTACTAATGGATCTCTGGAAATAATGGTAAGCCTTCATCACGCTTTGAGAGGCAAAGATATTTAGGTTTTTTTTTTTGGTATTCAGAAGGAAATGATAATTTCATGATTTTGAACAGTGGGCGGGCAATACTCGCATCTTGACCCGTCGACATGGAGACACATATTCAGAAGCCTAAAGGTTTGTAGTGAAGTGCCTTAGAACAATCAAAAACACGCGACTCTATGATGTAATTGCACCCATCAATATTATTTTCTGTATAAAGTTGATCAAAATATTCAAACTGTATATGAAATATTGCATTTCCAAATAAAAAATAAATAAATAAATAAAACAAAAATAAAATAAAACAGGACTGAAACTGACAAGATGAACAGATAAAATTGTTGTGTGCCCGGAAGAAGGTCGTAAGGCTCTACGACCTTCTTCCGGGCACACAAAGTACAACTTTTTGTCCCAGCAGAAGGTCGTAAGCAATAAAATAGCTCCTTTGAAAACAAAGTAGGGCATAACTGTTACATATTTGTTGCTAGAATTATTCCCCAGACATGTTTTTCCATTCCCATGCGGAATTTAGCTTTGCTACAATGACTTAAAAATGGCCGAAAAAGCGACCAAACTTTGTTTTCTTGAAACACAATTTTGCACATTAATTGCTTACGACCTTTGCCGGTCACACTTTTGTTACGTCCTTCTTCCAGGCACACGACGAAATGAACTAAAGAAAAAGAATCGAGACAAATGGATAACGACAGCAGCTGTCTCGAAGTGACAATGCTCTGTTATTCCTTCACATGATCATTTTCTGTTACACTCCGTTGGGATTCCAATTGAATCACCTGATTTTTCTCCCTCCCCCCCCCCCCGCACCTTCTGACCTCAGATTCACAGGCGCACCCTGTATGATGACAAGCGAGGAGTGGGCGAGCCGCTGAACGAGAAAGGGCAATTTGGAGACGGGCTCATCGTCCGAGGCAAACACTGCGTTCTCTTCACTCCCATCGCCGAGGCCGCGTCATCCCACAGGCGTCTGGGAGAGGAATTGTACATGGCACCATCGTTGTCCTTCTCAAAGTGGGATCCACAGTGGGCCACTAAATTTAATACAATGGTAAGGAGCAGAGACTTTGTCGGATTGTTTTGGGTTTTTTTTTTTCTTTTTTTTTTCTGCCTGTCAATTTGGTAACGGTCTCTATCCTTTTTGTATGTGTAAAATATGTATCGAGTTCATATCAACTTTGATTGTATTTTGTTTAGTTTTTTCATAAAGTCTGGTTACCAGTAGCCTTGGTTACTGTTGACATTTTTTTTTTCATTTTTTTTTTTTCATTCTTTTCAGAAATCTATGGTGTCACAGACCCTTCCGGCCAACGTCCATCTACTGACATTGGAACAGTGGACGGATAATTCCGTTTTGATTCGAGTGGAGCACCAGTTTGAGGTGGACGAAGACGCTGCTATGTCCCAAAAAGTAAAGTTTCAACTTAAGGTATGGAATTTACTGGATATTTTTATGATTTGATTTTGACCCTACACCATTAAGTATTAAGCACTGAATACCAGGCGCATTCCGAGTGTCGGTGGAGAAACAAAATTCACAGGAGACTCGGGCGGGATTCAAACCCTTGGGTGGGATATTCATAAATGCCCGAGACAGTCGAGACGATCAGATTAGAGGAAGTGTGATCATGTGAGGGTGCATAAACGGCCAGTAGAGACCCACTGCCTGTGCGTAATAACCGACTAATGATGATAACCAACCAGCAAGTATGCACGTCAACCACCAGCTGTTATGAGGCGAGCAACGCGTGATCAAATAGTCGGAGTGTAAAAGTTTGTATTTGCGTCGGGCGACCTCAAGGGCCGAGTTGGTACTTCATCTGTCCTCAACCTGTGGATTTACTGAAATTTTCTTTGTGGCTTGTTTTCAATTTAAAAAAATTACTGAATAGTGACACTTTGAAATTTTGGAATGGGAATAAACGTTTGACGATTAGTCTTTTTCCCATTGGCTCTGTCCTTCGTCAACCACGACGATGACCTCTTGGTCTTTATCCTTTGGTCCATTTGGAATCATTGCAAAGGGTTTATATTCTGGGGGTTACTGTTTGGCAGGGGATGATGAAGTCTGCAGTTATGACTGTGGTCTTGCAAGGCCAACCAAGAAGTGACAGTCTCAACGACTTTTAACCTGAAAGACAATTGGAGCATACTAATCAAAGCGTCAAGTTGTAACCACCAGATCTTTTCAAAACTATGTACTACTCATTTGAGAATTTTCACATTGTGTCACCGCAAACGGTGTTTACTTGATTTTACCCTCTGAGCAAGGGCACAGTTAATTTTCTATGGGTGTATGACATCGTATGCATCAGGTCATCAAATCCCGATTTGAGAATTGTAACCCAGGTGTTCCGTCATTTGTCTTCCTGCAGGGATTTTTTAAGCCATTTGGTATCTCCAGTCTGGAGGAGGTGACACTGTCGGCAAACCGGGCACTCGGAGATGACCAACGCTTACAATGGAAAGTTAGCGACAGTCCAGTGCCCACACCCCCAGGTAATGTGCAAGACAGAATTATAAATGCACCAGTTTAACGATTCTCCTGAAGACAATTAGAGCATACTGATTGAAATGTTGAGTTGTAAGCAGTCAATTTTTTTTTTTTCAGAACAGTTCACAACTCAAAAAGAAAATTTCTACATGCAGGGGTGATTGATCCAGATTTTCAGATTTTTACAAATCGCAAGGTTGTAATCCTGTTGGGATTTTAACCAGTTCGCGTCGGGAATAAAAGTTTTTCTGGGCCCCTGTGCGGGTTTCTTTTTCCCACACACACGTTAATGGAAGCTTCCACAGTGCGTGGCCATGTCTTCCGAGCATGTCACCGTACACGTGTGGCTCAACCGAGCATGCATACAAATATATCGGAGTTTCCTATGGCGTGTTTAGACGCTCTCCGATCTGCGGTGCAAAAAAAATTGCGTGTATACACGGCCTCCGACGCGAACTAGTTAAAGATTTAAGCAATACAGGAAAGCAAAGAAAAATGCTCGGAACTATAGACTTCACCCCAGCACTGTTCACAACATCGGCCCCAATACCCCCAGCAAAATTTACGTGGAATTTTTCAAAACTGCCCAATCGCAACCATGATGGTGTCGCTGCAAAGTGTCTTTACTTTATGATTTTCATTGCTTCAGCTGTGTGACAAGCGGAATAAACCTTTAACGAGGTGGTAGAAAGCATCCATGCTTTCTAAGAGTTGAGAGATATGTACAGCAACCATCTCTGAAAGTTTCAGCTTATTTCATTGTGGGAAAACTGTGAAAGCGCATTCGGATATTTTGTATTCATTCTCACTGGTCGAGACTTGAGATATGATCATGTTTGTTATCTTCCAAAAAAAATTATAAAGCTTTGTGTCGTTCACAAGAGAATTTTGAACGATACATTCCAAAAAATATATTTTAAAATTAATTCGTATTGGGAATTTAGGAAAGTAATTTTTACAAAATGAATTAGCTGTTACAAACTGCTTACCTACCCAAAAGACCTGCAGTATAAATGCAAAATAGTAGTTATGTGCCTTATGTTTCGAACCTAGCGGTTTCTTTCTTACACAGTATGATTTAGTTGCAAGAAAATCGAACTTGAATTATTTCACTTTTCTTAAGTGACAATTTTAGGGAGGTCCAAAGTTGTGGTACAACCAAGCCTTTGAGAAGCCAGGCCAGTCCCAGGCTACCTGGCCTCCTAATCCGTCTTTTTTGAGTCGTAATCCTGTAACAATACAGTACCTGCCAATCAACGTAACCTGGGCTTCTGGAGGGCCTAGCCCAGCCAAGTAGAGCTCATTATAGTGGCTGCAGTTGTGAACAAAAGACAGCTGAGGTTGTCCGTCAAGTTGGTGTTAACAATAAGAGCTACTTGAGATCTATTCCTTAAAGGGTCTTTTGTGCTCAGCTAGGGTATTATATAGGCCCCTGGGCAAAGCCTGGGCCTGGCCAGGCTTCTTAAAGGCTTGGCTGTACCATGGTTTTGGCCCTTCTCCCTTAGTAAAAATGATTTCTAGCGAAGATTGATACCATCATCAGCTTTACACCAACAAAGTTTGACATAATTTGATATTTGGTTATTTTTGAATTGCCAATCCTGTATTTTTTTTAATTTTTTTTTTAAATCTCTTATGACTGCAAGGGTCAAAATCGGTTAAAATGTTGATATACTTGCCAAGGCACACTTCAAAGTCGAACACTGTCAAACATTACATGTAGTAAGTACATTGACTGGTAAAAGCATCATCTGGTATTGTTGATGGTGGTCAGAATGACAGTAAGTCAAAAATGCCCCTTTGTGCACATTTGGGTCAACAGTCACAACGGGCAGTTGACTGGTTTTGACCCCTGTAGCTACTTGCCACTAAAGTTCAGCTGTATTAGGAGGGGTTAATTAATCTTGGTGTGTAATCGTTTGTTTTTGCAGCCGTCAAGCCAATACCAGTACCCCCCTCGACACTGACTGTGTCCCTAACACCGATGCAGATACGTACCTTCGTTGCAACTATCAAGACGGAACAGAAACGGCATTAACGTCGGCAGTTAGAATGTCAAGATGGTTTATAATGATTCGTATTGTGTGAATCCCATCAGGTTTGGTTAAAATCTGTACATCTAGAAGAAAAAAAAATTCAATTGCATTCAAATAAGTTATTTCTCAAAATTGTGATAGTTATTAAATTAGTAATTTATTATACAGAGTGAATTGTTTCTGGGCAAATAATTTCACATTTGGACGGTTTAAGAATACTTCCGTCAGTTATTTTGCGAAATACCCCATTTGAAAGTCATTTACCCTCCCATGTTCAAGGAAAAATATACAGGTAACAATTAAATCAAAATTTCGGGTGAAATAGAGAAATATGGCTTCATGACACTTAATTACTCGTTCTGCCAAATGGTTTATGGGGGGAAAAACAAATTGTTACTTATTTCACTTAAACCATGTAGCATGTCATTTTTGCAGGGTACTAGGGTGAATCTTTTTTTTTTCTAGATTCTCTCAATTTTTGGATTTTGTCTCCAACTTCACACAACACTTTTTGTAAATATTTTGTAAACAATTTTAGTGAAATGTTCCAATTATTGGTTTATTGTTAATAATGAAATGTTTCTTTAAAAATGTTTACAACCTGAAAATGAAGAGGGGGTTGAGTAAATTTTCCAGTAAACAAAGTACACTGACTAGCATATTAAATTGGGATGTACATAATCAAGTTGTCAGATTTTGATGCAAACTAATGAAACGAAAGATTTTATTACAACATAAAATCATGAAATGAGTGCCCACCATGTAAAATGAAAAAAAAAAACGCATAGAGGTTAATTTTGTTCAAAAAATGATATAAAATGTTAGATTATGGGAAAAGGTTTGATTTTTAAAAATGTGATAATGGCATAAGATGGCAAGCTTAAATTGACATTTCATCTACATTCAATTTGCTTCTAGCAAACAAGAATAAATCCTAACTTCATGAAAAATGAAAGAAAATTAAGAGCTTCTTCAAACTACAATTCACTTCTTGACAGATACGCTGTGTAAACATTTCACAGAATTTTCCTTGCAAACATTTTTGCAAAGCAATTGTCTTTCACTGTACTTCTGCAAAATACATTCACTTTTAGACAGATATGCTATGTTCGGTTGACAAAAAAATGCAGCTTAAATTAACATTTCATCTACGTTTAATTTGCTTCAAGTAAAAAAAAAAAACCAAAAATCACAACTTCATGAAAAAAAAGACTGAAATTTAAGAACTTATTTCTGCAAACTTCACTTTCAGACAGATATGCTTATGTTTGACTAACTTTTATTTCCTTGCCAAATTTTTTTTTCCAACACATATACAAAATCTTTTCTACAAAATCATACTTTTATAAGTTCAGAGAATCCGATTGGTTTAATATCCACTGAAAACTTGATTAGTCTCCATCTCGTTTAATTTTATTGGATTTTATAGGGAGTATTCTAGACGACACAAAGAAAAGATGGTTTTTATTTTACAATTAATAACTGAAATAAGTTAAAAATTTAAAATATTATTCAGAAGTTTAGTACAGTATTAGTTGGGTATTTTGTTTGTGTTTATCATAAACAATAGATATTTGTATACAAACACGGATGTAAAATAACATGATTTTATTTATTTTTATCCGTTGAATTATCTCAATTACTCAAATTTTAGTGCGAGGAATAGCTACACGAAAGATTGTTAGGTTTAAATAGTCATTTAATATGTATGCTCACTTTCTGACAGATATATTTCAATTTAGATTTAGATTTTATTTGTTTAATATGTGACACATTCTTACAAAATGAGTCTGAAGTGGCCACAGCTGCTTCTGTGTTCTACAGACCATTAATCATGACTTTGCACAATGCAAACTGATAGAAATTGTCACATTCAGGCCTTTGATTTTTCAGAATATTTCCCGATTTCGGGATTTTGTATATATCTCCTTTTGACTCTTGAAAGAGAAGTTGCCACCAAGGAAAGAAGCGGCCTGTATTGTGTCCAAACTGCTAGTTTCTTGTTTGTGGGGATGTGGAGAGTCTGTAAATCCTCCAAAAATTAAACATCCAGGAGGTTCAGGGGGCTTTGTCCTCTAGACAAAAGGGAGACCCAGGCCTGCTACCCACAGGAGGTTCAGGGGGCTTTGTCCTCTAAACCAAAGGGAGACCCAGGCCTGCTAACCATTTTTCAGTATCTTCCCACTTTTTGTCAAAACACACCCCTGCACTTTATGTCGCCCAATAAAAATCTTAATCCATAAGATATTGACATATATTAAGTAGCATAAAGAAGATAATTGGTTTGTTTTTACTGACCTGATAAAATCAAAAAGTAAAACACTTTTTTTCCCCCTCAACTTAAGACTCATTTTGTTGGATCCAGTCACATGTTTCCATTTTGAATGGTATCGTATAGGGTAATTTTCCCGGACACTTAAAACCATGAAATAATTATGCTGAAGGGAAAATAAAAAAATAAAAAATAAACTATTTCAATACTTGTGTTTTGTTTGTCTTTTTGAAGTCTTCAGACACAGAATCGGTAAAGGGGACTGTGAAATCTGAACCCAAATGAAAGAAGGGAGGGTGGTGTCTTAAAAAAAAAAACTCTGCAAAATATTGACTTTATGAAGCAGTTGTGGGAGTGGGGGCCACAAGTTAATGGCCACGGGTGAAATAAGTATTGTGACAAATAAGCAAGAAATTTGATATTACTTATAACTGATTCGAGGCTATTTACTTCATCAAATTAACTGTTGGTGTGTGTCGTGTCCCCCCCCCCCCAATAAATTGGAATAGCTGCCTATAGGCTATAAGTCCAGGGAATATGGAGGAAGGTATTCAGTATTGGACAGTTATTAATAGACTTCAAAACCATCAAGGTATACTGAACAATTGAATGCACCTCTCACAGGTGTTTAAACAATTAAGCTTTCTCCTCTGTGGCTAAACTATATGGTGTACATTCCCTTCCCCTGCCCCACTCTCAGAATTCTAAGAAGGGCCTGTAAAAAGCTAATTCAAGCTCCCCAACCATTTTGCTGTTTCTCTTTTCCTCGATGCTTTCTCATAGGCGAACAGGTTCATCATTTTATAATACTATGTACTAAAACGCGCTAAAGATATATACAGCCCCGCGCCCACCCACTTTCCAAATCCAACCTTCAACTGGAGATCGAGTGTTTGTTGGAACAAACACACGGTATTCGTGTGGACGTCCAGTTCAAATTATCGTCAATGTCATTTTTTGCAAAGGTGTATCAACTTTTATTATAACAATATCAATTTCATATTCAAAAAACATAAATTTTGCGTTAGAATGTGATGAATTTTTCCTGTTTGGATCGGAAATAAAGGTCAGACCGGGTGAAGGTCATATATATGACACAATGAAACTTCCTCATGATCATGAAAAAATGTTAATACCTGCTTTGGTTCAATTTCTGAAATTGGAAAAATAATAATCCCTTTTTAAAACTCCCGCTAGAGGACGCGCGCTCTGAACTTTGACGTCATCAAACATATTTTTTTGAAAAGATAAGATGTCAATGGTCACTTTAATTCACAGAAGTCATTCAAATTTCCTATGGTTTTTGAGATAAAAAGGTCACATGTCAATAGTAATTTGGTCCACTGAAGGCGTGTCCAAATACCATAATGTTGGCTGCAGACCCTATAAAAGTACTTCAGAATATTTTTTAAACTTCCGGTTTCGACCGGAACGAGAGGTCAGATTGGGGTAAAGTACGAAATGTCACATAATTGAAGATCTGTAAGATGATGCAAAGATTGTGTAAATATCTTGTGGTTCATGAGTTATTTTTTTGAAATATTAAAATTTGATTTAGTGTATTTCGATATCTGTTTGAAGGCTCTGTGAACTTTATTTTTGTTCGATAAGTCTCATCGAGAAGGGCTCTGCCCACAAGTCTGAGGAGAGAGGGCGCCATTAGTGCCACACATAAACAACCGCGATCACTGATTTTATGACTGAATTCTATTTTCAAATTTTGACAAAGGATTTCGCATTTTTATAAAACTATTTTTCTTTTCTGGATGGAATAAAAAATTGCGTCCTGTTAAACTATAAATTAATACAGATGACTCGTATGTGTATATTCTGAACATGTTTTGAGATATGGTGCTTTGAAATTGTACAGAATTTGGTGAACTTAAGCTGAATAGGATTTTGGTATCTTCCGGTGGTGCGACCGCGATATCAAACTGGCTACGGCGGCGTACGTCCCGGCCGGCCATCTCGACTCATCATCATTACATTCTGCATAAATAATATAGTAGCAGGTTTAGTGTAGTTGGGGTAAATTGCGTTTACAGATCATCCCAGAAAATTGTAAAATTTATAAAGGATTCAATTCAGTTTCTTTCGTTTCTAGCTAAAATTTATTGTTATTTTGAAAATGTGAAAATTTAAATTCTACACTAAATAGGCCTACTGATTTACGTCAATTAGTTGATTGTTGCTAATCAGACATGATCTACACGTCATAAAACTTTGTATTGACATGTTGGCAGCTCGCGATGGAGAGGGTTGCTTAATTTTCCACTTTATTCTAAGCCAGTAGGAATTTCCCATGTAAGTACCTGAATCTATTTTATTTCCAAATGACTTATCCACTATTCTGTGTGATTGAACTGTTTCATGTGGTTTTCTGTATGCGTTATTTCGTCGAAAATATGGTTGCAAAAGATTGAGGATTCGTGTCAGGTGACAAAGTGAATTAATGATTCAGCTTGTAATGCAATGATGTACGTAACGACGTATGTCAATGACGTCGTAAGCTAAGCTGGTAAGTAACGTCAGGATTTTACGCTTAACACTAACAGTAATCACAACATTTACTGGATTAGTGCAGAGGATTAGTATTGACATATTTAAATGAGAGTACCAATAGAATGCAGGGCCAAATTTTTCCCTTTTTCAGAATTTGACCTGGGAACTGCAGTTGGGTGAGTTGTGTATTTTTAAGTCGGATATTACGTAAATTTATAAGAAGTAACCTTCGGTGTGGCCCTGCATTCTAGTTGTACCTTTAAATGTAAGGATGATTCATTTAGGTAGGACAGTCTCAAACATTGGTGTCTTTTCACACAAAGTTCTTTTTGTGATATTTCTCGGAGTCTATTTCTGAAACATTGAAAAAATCTCTCACACAATGTCAATGTTGGTTTGTTTTAGTCGTGTGAAAATGGGCTTTAGGCCTAACACTACTCACTAGTAATTTGTAACACTAACACAAGTAACAGTTAGTTTCAAGGCTGTGCCGGGTATGCGGATACCCGACCGAAACTGTCATTACCCGGTTCCATTTTTCGGTTCCAATTACCCATAAAAGACTTTTTAACATTCCGACTGAACATTTGAAGCCACACAAAATAATTTTGCTAACACAATGAAGAAAACTTGGATGAAGGCTTTAGAAGTAACATTTGCCGACAACCTTTCACATACTTGCCTGCTTTTGTTTGAAACTTGTGTTCGTATTGCTTATTTTATACATTCAGGAGTATTTATGTGTTTTACAAAATTGTTTTCGGGTATCCGGGTATCCGAAGATTTCAAATTTCTTGTATACGGTTCCCAAGATAACAAAAAACGCACAGCCCTATTTAGTTTAATTTCAATCATGATCATAAGCAAATATTACAATCAAACACTTTCACGGTAATATGTGCCATATTTTTGCCTGGGCAAAATTGTTTAATATTTTGAACACTCATTGCCGTCTGTGATCCACCCTTAAAAACACATGCTTAGACATTGGGCACAAGTGGTGGTTGGGTTCCACATTCTTCCCCCCTCCCCCCTTTGCCTTCACCATCGGATCCACCAGTGATAACGCTTGTCATGAAATACGTCACTCACAATGACGTAAAACGCTGGAGAAAGTGGACTAAGTAATAGGGCTGTGTGTTTTCGGATATTTATGGAACCGGATACTCGAAATCAGGAAATTTCAGATACCCGGATACCCGTTTTCATTTTTGTTGAAAACATGCCTCCAGTGTGGTGTACAAATACATGTACTGTAAATGGTAACAAATTGACTTTTATAATATTAGGGTTTTCAGGTGAAAAATTATTCCTAAACCAATATTTATATCAAATTAAAGGTCTTGATGAAAGAAATACAATGGTTTTTAAATCAAGAAAATTGGACGAGTAGTTTTTGAGGAATCCTGTTTTATTTAATCAAGTATACAGCATTCGATGAAGCGCGACTGTCCATACACTGTGTCGTGGCCGAGCGGTCTAGCGCACCGAACTCAAGTTCTGGTGTTGCCAGCAGCAGGGTGTGGGTTCGAGCCCCGGTCGTGACACTTGTATCCTTGAGCAAGGTACTTAACCATAATTGCGTCGTCCTTCGGATGGGACGTAAAGCCGTAGGTCCCGTGTATTGTATAATGCACGTAAAGTGGATTGTCGTGGCCGAGCGGTCTAGCGCACTGAACTCAAGTTCTGGTGTTGCCAGCAGCAGAGTGTGGGTTCGAGCCCCAGCCGTGACACCTGTGTCCTTGAGCAAGACACTTAACCATAATTGCTTCTCTCCACCCAGGGGTTAAATGGGTACCTGTGAAGGCAGAGATGGTTTGCTCTCTATGCGCTAGAAATGGCAGCAATTGAGCTGTATACTCCCCAGGGAGCTGAGATGGTTTCAGGAATGATTTATGAGCCTTATGAGCCTTATGAGCAGGGATAATAATATAATGCGCCTTGAGCGCCACTTAGTTGGTGGATACGTGCGCTATATAAATCTATACATTATTATTATTATTATTATTAGTATCCCTAATGGCAACAAAACCGTTGAATCAGCCTACACACACCGTGATATACACGCACAGCATTCGTGCTCGTTTCCTTCATAAGAGCTTTTGAAAGGGTGTAAAAAATACACTCTCCGCTCAAAACTAAACAAAATTACGACTCAAAACTTTCACGTGTGATAGAAAAGAGGTGTAAAATTAATTCAGACACCGCTCTTACCTTTCAACTTGAAGATTTCACCTCGAAAAAACGGTGTTTACTTTTTATCTCTTCGTAACTTCGGTTGTAGAGTAGCTGTGGAGATCGAGCAAGCATGGGTATGTAAAGGAGCCCTTTGACTCAATAGGGAAACCCGTTTTCATGTCAATCACAATGTACTTGGGCGCGGAGACAGCTCCGAAGTAGATGCCCTCAGCAGAGCACGGCATATTTTACGGGCCGAATGCGCCCGATCTCGGAACACTTCGCGAAAGGCTGGGCGGGACGAGAGTGGTTCATTCATAAAAACCTAGGCTTTCGCACGTACTTCCGATTGCTATTTTATGTACATTGTTGGATAGCTGAAACTATAAGCTTTCCAATGAGCTATTACATGTAAGATTTCGACAGGTAAAAGTAGTAAAATTTAAAAGTAGATTTAAAATTTTGATGTTTTTTGTTGCGGG
This sequence comes from Zoroaster sp. YZ-2022, assembly GCA_029582265.1. Taxonomy (NCBI): domain Eukaryota; kingdom Metazoa; phylum Echinodermata; class Asteroidea; order Forcipulatida; family Zoroasteridae; genus Zoroaster; species Zoroaster sp. YZ-2022. The sequence continues at coordinate 12,546,088 of CM055824.1, forward strand.
CGATGCGCTGTGCGTGTGGAGGGCTTCGGTCAAGCACGTACGAACTGAAAACCCTACTTTTATAATACAGAGAATACCATACTTAAATCTATCTTTTCTTTATTGGAGTGCAATCTCTTGAATTTAAATATAATTGTCTGTAAAAGTGTAAACATTACATTGTTCAAGAGTCACAGATTTCTGTTCACACCGCTCAAATGTTAAGTCCGAATTTTAAAAAGTCGTTTACGGGTAATTGGAACCGATAAAATGGAACCGGGTAATGACCGTTTCGGTCGGATACCCAGATACCCGGCACAGCCCTACTAAGGAATTTGTACCTGGACACAATGATTTACGAATCCCAGTTTGAATTTTTTTACACATTTTACAGAATGTTCTAAAAATAGTAATCGTTATGAGTGTGATTAACGTAACAGAAAAACAAAAGAAATCCAATCTGAGATGATTAAAACCCTAACCCCCTGATGGTGTTAAGGCTAGAAACCTTCCTGAATCCACCAAAATCCAACACCATGCATGTGCTATACAGTAATGAGTCCCATCAAAATGCAACACAACCGGCTGTTGGAGTTTGATGGGTTTGGAATTGTTACATAGGTTTAACCCTCCTACAATGGCTGAACTATAGTGGCAAGTAGCTATAGAGGTCAAAATCAGTCAACTGTCTTGTTTTGACTGTTGACCTAAATGTGCACTCGGGCATTTGTGACTGGTTTTTACTGTCATTTTGACCACCCTGAACAATACCAGACAATGCTTTTACCAGTCAAAAACGGTTGACTCATTTTGACCTGTAAATGTACTTACATGTACTACACGCAAGGTTTGACAGTGTTGGACTTTCAAGTGCACTAGATATATTTTGGCAAGTACATGTATATCAACATTTTGACTGATTTTGGCCCTTGTAGTAGTAGAGGGTTAATGGTAATAATGAAACCAATAGTAGGCTGTACCCAGCATTGCTAGGCCTGTGAAACTGTCTCAATTACTGAAATTTAATTTGGAAATCTTGTGCCAAATTTAGAACCATTGAACATAATATTATCACAGCATGTTTGAATAATTTGGATCCATTATTTTTTACAGATCATCTGAAGTTGATGTAAAAACAAATCAATTTGCTTTTTTGATCAACCATCACTTGGCGATGGCACACGTTCTCCGATGTTTCGTCTCAGTGTGATTCACGACACAATCTTGAAGGTGGAGGGAGAACAGATCCGAGGGCACCAGCAAATATGTCTGCCCTGCCAGATGTGGCCCTGAGCAAAGGAAGCCATTCCAAATCCAAACGGTCATTCATTTCCCGATTGCCGTCTTTCCGGAAGAAAAAAACTACCCCGGCCAGGGAGTCAGAACTTGACATGCACTTACGGAGTGCAGAGGAGGACCTCACTGGCAGTGTGAAGATACGACCACCCAGCCAGGTGAGAAATCGCAAAGACGACAATGGCAAGAGGAGTTCAAAAACGTCTTCTATTGTTGCGAGCTATGAGAAGCGCCTGAGTGACTTGAAGGATGAAGAGAATAGAACTAACGGTAAGAAGAATGGGGGTAGTAAAACTGCTACGTTTGGTAATAGCAGCAAGGCAATGCAGCAGGATGGTACCATCAAAACGCCTCAGAAATCCTCACGATTTGGGTTTGGATTTGCCTGGCAGAAAATCACATCCTTTGAGAACGGCAACGGCAAAAAGACAGCAGCCGCGATGAGTGATAACGGCGAAGAAGTAAACGCCAATGCCAACAGGAACATTGGCTGTAGCGTGAAAAGTCGCAATCTGGACCTGCAGTTGCCCCATGGCTCCCCACCAGAGAGGGAGTCGACGAGTAGCGTAAGGACTCCCGAAAGCGATCGTAGCTCGTGCAGCTCAAACAGCAGTTTCAAAGTTTACGGGCAGCCCATGCCGTACCGAAGTGTATTCAGCGACGAGCCAAGGGGGATAAAACGCCAGGCCAGCAGTAGCCAATCCGAGGGTTTGAACTCCAGTGGAATAAGCTTATCAAGCGCAGCATCCCCATTGCGTGATATTAAGGCTAGTACTGCCACCACGACAACAGCGCTGAATGGCACCACAGACAACAGGTTGCAGCCGAATCTGTTGAACCGAACTTTCACCAAAGATAACGGGGGGAGCACGAATCTCGATCGGACATATTCAATCGAAGAATCCCCGACTTGTATTGTGAACAGAACATTCAAGCTAGAACCAGAGGAACACAGCACTGGGAAAACCGAGTCGATTGTCAAGCAGGAATTACATGTAGCCAAAGAAGCCCCTGGGAAAGTTGGGAAGGAAAATCCAATTTCCTGTACTCGGGAGGCTCCCAGCAGTACAGCAGTAAAGAACATTTGTGACACGTCGCACGAGTCAGCAATCCTGTCCAAGGCACTTGATGAAGTCATACCGCCCAAGCAAGACGTGTCCCGACCGAGCGCGAGCTCAGCCATAGCCATCCCAAAGGACATCAACGCTGGGTATATCAAAAACTCCTATACTGATCCATCGGTATATATATCACCAAGACACAGACTTACCTCAAACACCATGGGAGCCGTACAGTCGTCTGCAGACACCTTTTCTACACCAGCACGACCTGTTGAACTCTCTCTGCACCTCCGCAACCCTCACATCAGCGCCATTAAGCACTGCTCCGAGTCTCTCGACTCGTGTGAGTGCGAACTAGACTCCCTGTGTTCGGAGGATCTGATGTGTGATAGCCGGTACCTCGATGACGACATGTTCGATTCCAGGGACGAGTCGTGTCTGCTGAATCGCAGCCTGAGTGTGGAGGAGACTGCGGCTATGCATAGGGTCCAACACGGCTGGACAGGACGTGCAAGGGCCGTTAGTGTAGATCAGCTGCCGTCCGCCAACTGCAGTCTGGAAAAAAGGTGGGTCATAACTACTCACAGGAAATGCCCTCTTTCTTTTAATTTGATAAATCTGAAACAGCAAGGGCAGCAAAGTCTGGCCTCTGTAATTGTAGGATTAGACGCCCAGTATTACAATTACAAAAAATGAGTAATCTGTGAAATACGTATGCACTTGATATGTTGATGGGCAAATACATATGTACAGTGTTTCAATATAAATGCTGTATACATGTTGAGTGTTCCAAACATGTCTGTTTATCCTTCGTTTGATTTATTTCCTCTTTTTGTTTTATAACTGATACGTATTTCATGACTCGGACATTCTATCTCATACACGTGTACATTACAAATCCGACCATAAAAGAACGACAAATTCCACATGTACCTATCACATGTACACGTGTTAAACCCCAACTCTTCATTACTGAATGACAGACCCGGAATTTCATTATTGTCAGGGCAAGGCCACTTTTCCTATTTAAGGAAAGAATGTCGTATCCAACCGCCACTTTTTAAGGGTTTTTTGGAATTTTTTTGCAATCACTAACCAGTTAAAAAATTATTCTATCGATTTTTCGGGGTACAGAAAGCGAAAACTATCTTTAAAAACCACTTTTATGATGGTTTTCGGACTTTATTGCCCTGTTATAGTTGCCACCTTGTAGGTCACTAACGGGGGAGTTGACAAGATCAGACTGACATAACTGAGGAACTCATCGTATACCAAAAATGCCCTATTTTTCATGAAATAAATATCTTGGAATAATTTGAAGTATATGTCCATCATGTATGTTCTCTACCTTACTAGGTAGATAAGATTACATTATTGGTTATATTTAATGAGAAAAAGTGGCGGTCGGATACGACATTCTACCCCTATTAAAAGCGCATTTCCATACATACCAGAACAGGCCTGATACTATACGAAGGCAATGGAGGCAATTGCCTTGGTGCACCCTGGTCATTGCTTTGGTCCCCCTTGAAGTGTTCTAATAGAAATTTACATTTTCCTCATAGAGGTGCCCTTAACCTATAGCTTAAATTGCCTTGCCCCTACCAATAGATAGTATCTGGCCTGTCAGAATGTCTGTGGGCAATTCCATGGTTAACTCACGTTACATATTGTAAGGTATTGGGCCCACTCTTAATGCCATCATTTCCTTACTTATATTAGGCATGTCAAACACACACACAGCACAGCCTGTCGTGTACATGTGCCTCGTAAAAACACTTGGTATGAAAAAATTGCCAACTTTTAACATGTTGTTACGATGTGAAATATCAATAAAATGAAGAAATAAACACCAGTATAGTGATGTGTGTTGTTTTATTATTCCATCATGTGTTTTGGGGGTTGATTGGGTCTGAAAATCTTGTATTAAACACCATTTGAAAAAACCTTCGATCGACCGTGAATAGCGGAAGCGCTGTTTACCGTTATGGGACTTCAGCACTGAGCGCTTTTGATCCCCCCTATGCCCTCGCAAAATGGTAGATTCCGATGGGTTCCTGTTAACGCTAGCCATCAAGATTCTAAAAATAGACTCGGAAAAACCCATGCTTTCAGGGGCATGGTCGGAGATTTTTCAAAATGGCGTCACGGAGTGGCAAACGGCGATTTGTTAAGGAATTTATCTTTTTCCCCAAAAATACCTCGAAATATAAAATTTCCAAATGATTATAGTAAAGAAGAGAAGTTTAGCTCCATTTTGATATATATAGCTTGTAAAGAAAATCAATGAGGAACGCTACGAAATCAAAGGCCAAACATGGGAATGCGTGATTTTTTTTCAGTTTCGGAAATCACTGACCACGACGATAACGCGGTCGAGCGCCTGTCGGGTTGGAGCAGCGATGAACTCGAGCTTCTGCTCTCAGAATATCGACTTCCATGTTATTTTTTTCGTTTTTAAGTGTGCAGTTACTTGCAATCTTGTAAAATATATCCTAGTTCAACACAGAAAATAAGATTAAACGAGGAAAAAAATCAGAAAACTTTGTTTTTCATACTGCATGGGGTCATGCACAATAAACTAAACGGCAATGTAATGAGTCACGTGATATATTGTAACTACAAACGCATAATGCATACGTCACTGTCATTGATTTGTCGGCTGTTCTATCCTGTAGTGTTACTCCCGTAAGTTTGATTTTTTTATACCGGTTATTAAAATTAGATTTTAATTAGGCAGAATTTTTCATCATATTTTTTTATTTTCAACAGATCACTGGCAATGAGTTCCCAACTTAGCTTTTAGTACAAACAATACTTGTGCCAAATTTCAGGCTTGTCACATGAACCGTTCTCAAGTTAGAGCATTTATGCATATTAATTAGCTGGACTTAGTAATTATTCACGAAATCCATCTTGTCCCGTGATGGGACCACAGCATAATGGACCATCTTTAACGAGCCCTATGTCCACAACTAAAAAGAAATGTGGCATTATTTTTTGGGTTTGATTAATTTCCCTACCCAAATATTGGTAAAATTTAAAAATTGACTGACCAAATCTGCTAATTGATGTTGAAATACAAAAGTACAAACTTACAATATTCAAATTTCCTCTTTTTTTACCAAAATGGCTGAAATTGCTATTTAATTTTGACCTCATTAATTTGCCATAACTCAAGAACGGTAATGTCCGATTTTTTTTTTTTTTTCAGATTTGTGTATCTTTCATCAAGCCCTTCATGTTAAGATCCATTTGAAATGATTTACGCACAATATTAAAAATTGTGTGATCTGCCTACTTATATATTTCACTCATCAGTTTTTCCACAGGACATGTGGTTGCATTATACCCAGACCTTACTTTCAGAAATTTGCTATGAACACTATAAACAAGAGAAAAATGCTGGTTACTCACGTAACATTTTTCGAACATGAATAAAATGTTGCATTTTCTATTATATAGCATATTTTGTGTACATATAACAAATTTCTGAAGTTGTTGAGTAAGATCTGGGTATTAACCAGTTCGCGTCGGAGGCCGTGTATACACGCAATTTTTTTTTGTACAGTGGATCGGAGAGCGTCTACACACGCCAAAGGAAACTCCGGAATATTGGTATGCATGCTCGGTTGAGCCACCCGTGTACGGTGACATGCACGGAAGACGTGACCACCCGCTGTGGAAGCTTCCATTCACGGTGTGTGTGGGGAAAATAAACCCGCACAGGGGCCCAGAAAAACTTTTTTATTCCCGACGCGAACTGGTTAATGCAGCTACTGTGAAAAAAACTGATGAGTGAATGACTGGCTTTGGCAAATCAGAAATCAGAAAAACTAATTTTTTTCCCCTGATTTCTACAAATCTGGTGTTAAATGAAAGAGGAAAATCTAGAGAATCAAACTATACCAAAATCTCACTTTTGAAAATTGGGTCCAAGTTTAGGGTTTTGCCAGAGCCAGTTCACATGATATGGCATTAAGAGTAGGCCCAAAACCTTAAAAATGTAACGTGAGTAAGCTCAACGAAATTGCCCCTATGGGAACGTTTTTAAGGGGGCGACACAAGGCCAAGACCAGGACAACAGAGGCCATGATCTTCATGGCATCTGTGAAATTCCTGGGCTTGGAATAATTATACAGGTTGGTCTATTTCAATTTCTAGGGTGTTTGTTTGCCGTTTTGAATAGGGAGTGCCGGGTAACTGTATTTTCAAATGGCAATGTGCATGTACCATGTTACAAGGATTTTCTCAAGTCATCGCCGGGTCCCCTACATGACTCTATCTTATTATAATCCACATAATGATTGGCCTGTCCCATGACGTCATATGAGCTGACAAATGCATGCATTCCTGACTCACTGTACAATATGCTTCAATTACTAACAGTACAGTTGACACACACACACACATTACATGTACACAAGTTTATGTACATCAAATACAGTACCGGGTTTGCTTGTACATGTACATGTATAGTGTGTGTACTATACAAATTTATGTATTAAATGTAATCTGTTTAATACACATGACTGGTCCAAAAAAAATTGGATAAATCTTGTGTGGAATTTAACCTTCATGATCGAAAACCCCTTTGGAATTAAAGAGATTGATATGCAGTATGCACAGGGGCCTTGAATAAAGACATCCATAAAAATTGCATAAATTTCTAGCATTTTAATAAATCTTGTTGCTTGCCAAATGTGTGTCAACATGCAGGAAACCAATGTTTTTAAAGGAGTGTAAACTGTCTGTTAATTCATCCATGCTTCTTAAAACTCGAAGAAAGATGAAGCAACCAACCTATGAAAATTTCAGCTTGATTCGTTGTGTCATCGACAAGAAAATAGTAAAAATGCATCTAATGAAGATTTTTGTGTCTGAGGAAATGGATCACGGCTGTGATCCATTTCAACTTTGTACAAAACATTTCACATTTTCTTTATAAAATGACAGCTTGTCATATTGAATCATTTCAAGTACGTTTTTTTTAAAGATTATAATTCAGTCATTTTGGTCATCGGGTAATTACTTTGTCCTGATAGTCAATCAACCGTCGAGTTGCAAAACTCATTACAGGAAAAATTGAATTTATACATTGAAAATTTAATTGACGGTGTTTTGATTTGAGCTTCAGCAAGGATTATTGATCACTGATTATTGATCAACGATATTATTCATGTGCACGTGTACGGTGCAGTGTCTCCGTGGAGGGCACATCATGTTTTCAATGGTCTAATGTATATTCATTTAGCAGTGAAGCAGAAAATGCATACATACATGTATGTACCTGTATTTATATGGCTGTACTTATATGGCTGTACAGGGCCACGTACATGTGTCATGTTTGTAATTTAAAACCAATATGCCCTGTACATGTAGTACAGTAAAATGAATATTCATAGTTTAACCCTAACTCCCTAGGCATTGTATTAAAACAATAAAAATCCTTCAAAATCCTCCAACTGGCTTTGTTGTCTAGGGAGTTAGGGTTAATGAATTTTCATTTAGTAGTGAAACAGAAAATGCATACATACATGTACATGTATGTGTACCTGTATTTATTTATATGGCTGTATAGGGCCACGTACATGTGTCATGTTTGTAATAAAACCAATATGCCCTGTACATGTAGTACAGTAAAATGAATATTCATGGTTAATGAATATTCATGGTTTAATGAATATTCATTTAGCAGTGAAGCAGAAAATGCATACATACATAGAGTGTACGTGTACCTGTATTTATTTATATGGCTGCATAGGGCCACGTACATGTGTCATGTTTGTAATAAAACCAATATGCCCTGTACATGTAGTACAGTAAAATGAATATTCATGTTTAATGAATATTCATTTAGTAGTGAAGCAGAAAATGCATACTAGTACGTGTACCTGTATTTATTTATATGGCTGTATAGGGCCACGTACATGTCATGTTTGTAATAAAACCAATATACCCTGTACATGTAGTACAGTAAAATGAATATTCATGGTTTAATGAATATTCATTAAGCAGTGAAGTAGAAAATTGTATAATTCACAGCTGCTCACACATGAATGAATGTCTAAAGTGTCTACGGTTTTAACATGCCACACCAAGAAAGCAAGATGTATGCATGCACGCACTGTACACTATACATACATGAACATTGACTGTACACTCGGGGCCATAAGTACAATGTACATGTACAAATGTACATGTTTGTAATAATATAAAGCCAGTATACACTTTACTGTACACATGTGGTAAAATGTTCGTAACTTATGCATCGATTTCACAAAGCACTAAGATTCATCTTAAGATGAGTTGTTAGTATTACCATAGTGATTTGTATTGTGACATCACACTTTGCTAAGCAATTAAGATTGATACACAGTTAAGATCAATCTTAGCTCTTTGTGAAATCGGCCCCGGACTAGAAGAATCAAAAGATTGAAAAAAAAAACCTGTTAGGTTTTAGCTTATTCTATTATTTTGTTTTTAAAGTGAAACAAGTGAAATTTAAGTCAGATTTTGTGTATATTCTGAGGTGGAATTTGTGTATCTGGGGGACAAAAATTCAATTGCAAAATAGTTTATTAAAAATCCTTGAATAGTCTGATTTCTCAAAACCCTATGAAAAACTAATGGTTTTGAAAATAGGAGGGTTAACACTTCTATTATACATGTAGTTGAACTTCAGTGGCAAGTGCATGTAGCTGCAGCGGTCAAAACCAGTCAACTGCCTGTTTTGACTGTTGAACCAAATGTGGGCATTTTTGACTGTTTTTTGCTGTCATTTTGACCACCCTGAACAATACAAGGCAACGCTTTTACCAGTGAAAAACGGTTGACTCATTTTGACCTGTAAATGTATTTACGTACTACACGTAAGGTTCGACAGTGTTTGACATTTTGAGTGCACTACATGTAGATATATAACCTTGGCAAGTATATCAACATTTTGACTGATTTTGACCCTTGCAGTCACACAAGGGTTTAACCCTCAATACAATCAGTGTAATTTTTGAAACAACCCATTCAGGCCACTCCAAGCCATTAGCTGTTGCCAGTGGCCTCCTATGGTTACCCTTCCATGTACTGTCACACCACTGAGGTTGCAGCTGGTAATTATAAAGTGGTCTCCCATTGATACATTGCAGGCCATACTAATATGTTCAAACATTTACAGTGGCCTTGGGTGACACACAGTTGATTTTGTAAGATTACTTGGAAAGGACAGCAGGCTTGTACATGTATGTACTGAAGGTTGCTCAAGAACAGAATTTAGTGGTTGGGAGTGGCCTCCATGTGTAGGAGGGTTTAATGTGTTGATAATGTACATGTATGTACACATGTACAATCTTGTTTGTACACAAAACCACTTGACTTTAAATGTACATGTTGGTATACATGTACATGTATTTACATCCATGCACGTGTTCACATTACCACTTGAGTTTGAGATTTGAAAAATTAAAGTCCATTTTCACTGTTGTATTGGTAATCTCAAAAAAAAATATAAATAAATAAATAAATAATCACAGATTTACATGAAACTTTGTACTTGGTGTTAAGTTGATGATGTTATCAAACATCCCTTGAAATATTTCTGTCTTTAAAGGTGCTATCAAGTATCATTAAGTTTAATTAAAACCCTTAAGGGTCAAAATCAGTCAAGATGTTGATGTACTTGCCAAGGTACAATGTATATCGAGTGCATTTAAAAGTCAAACACTGTCAAACCTTATATGTGTAGTAATTTACAGGTCAGAATGAGGCGACTGTTGTTGCCTGGTAAAAGCATTGTCTGGTATTGTTCAGGGTGGTCAAAATGACAGTCAAAACCAGTCCAAAATGCCCCTGTGTGCACATTTTGGTCAACAGTCAAAACGGGCAGTTGACTGATTTTGACCTCTATAGCTACATGTACAATGTACAATGTACAGTACATGTATGTACTTGCCACTCAGTTACATGTACATTGTATGTATAGCAGGAAGGTTAATGGATCCTGTAATCCTGCTTCCGACTACACTGTACATGTGTTTCCGTGAAAGGAACTACAGTAAGGCCCCCCAAAAAAGTCTCTGGTTTCTGGTCATAGGTCGGCTTCAAAATCGGTGCAGCGACACGTTTTTTTTTGTGGGGGGGGGGGGGGGTAATTTTTATTTATTTAGTTTTTTGTTTGGCCAACCAGTGTAATATGTGATACATGAATACACGGTTATTGGAACCAGACCAAATTTCCTGAACATACATTTTACCTAAAATGTACCATGGATTTCCGTGAAAGGAACTACAGTAAGGCCAAAAAAAAGTCTCTGGTTTCTGGTCATAGGTCGGCTTCAAAATCGGTGCAGCAACACGTTTTTTTTGGGGGGTATAATTTTATTTATTTTTATTTTTTTTGCCAACCAGTGAAATACGTGATACATGTATACACGGTTATTGGAATCAGACCAAATTTCCTAAACATACATTTACCTAAACGTACATGTACCATTGGCGAAGGAAAGCAACCTCCACGCATTGACACAATGGCATTTGTGTATGAGTACATTTGTACATCAGTGCTACATGTACACTACACATGTATAGTGTAAATACACATTCACATGTACTGTATACGAACCATTTCGTATACGTGTAGTGCTACTGTATATTACACAGCAGCTTCATTGTGAATTACATCCATATACATGTACATGTACATGTACATGCTGTATTTTCCCCCCACATTTAATTATACTTTTTCTCATAAATTATACTTAGAAAATAATGTTGAAAGATGTGAATGATTCCTGATTATAATTAACTTTTTCACACAATGAATTAATCTACATGTACATGTATCTAAATAGGGAATTGGCTTTTGCCAACTGTTAAAGGAAAGTAAATTATACAAAATAGTAATTATTGGCCTTGCGTTTCGAACCTAGCAGGTTCTTTCTTCAAAGGCAAAATGGACGATATACAGACATGCACACGTACAAATACACAAGAGAGAGCAGAAGTTTAATTCAGGTGTACATCTATCTACATTGAAACTGTATTTGAACTGACTAGATTCGCTTGTATCAGGCTATGAAGTACGGTTTAGCAGCATTGGCAAGGCATTTTGCCCTTCGGTTGGGGGGGGGGGCACTTAGATAATCCTTGTGTCTGTGGGAATATTTCAAAGGAAACCAAGACAAAGACTGCCTCTGTTACCTTGAAAAAAATCTGTTTATAATTTTTCGAACAATTTGCTTCTGAATAATCAATATATACAGCTGCCAAAAAAACCCAATGGGCAATTGTTTGCAAAGCTGATTGTGTAATACAGTGTACGGTGATAAATGCAATTATGTTCTTTCCCCATTGTTTTCATTTATAATTTTCCCCGTCCATCCTGCATGTTTTTACATCTAATCTCTCACCCTAGGGTCGGTGTGACCAGGGGTTTGGCACCGTCACCCTTGGGGATACCACCAGGCAGGCGAGGGGGTAGGAATTACCCCGCCCACCCCGTGCCGGAGGAGGCGTGTCGGTCGCCGGTGGAGGAGCTCCAGTTACTCATAAACAGTTCTAGTTATCGCGATGCAGACAGGTACTCGCCGTGTGTATAGATTTCCTCTCTGTGTGTGTGTGTGTGCGGTGCTTTGCATTGGGGGTGGTGGGTTTTTTTTTCGGAGGCCTGCTTTCATCTATAATCTTCTGCTAAGGGACGGATCCTGGATGGGCAAAAAGTTTGAGGAGGTACATCCCTCTGTTAGCCACCTATAGCCTAAATGGATCCATCCTTGCGACTGCTTTATTAGAAACACTCTGTAGAATCTTAACCCTCCTACTATAGTTGCACTTTAGCTATCGAGGTCAAAATCGGTCAACTGCCTGTTTTGACTGTTGACCCAAACGTGCACACAGGGGCATTTTTGACTGGTTTTTACTGTCATTTTGACCACCCTGAACAATACAAGACAATACTTTTACCAGTCAAAAACGGTGGACTCATTTTGACCTGTAAATGTACTTACTACACGTGAGGTTTGACAGTATTTGACCTTTTAAGTGCACTAGATATACCTTGGCAAGTATATCAACATTTTGACTGATTTTGACCCTTGCAGTCAGTTAGCATTCCCTGTCCACAGAACTGCTTTGCAGAAACAAAATTGTTAAGCAATAACTGTTTGCTTTGAATGCTTTTCTTGGTGAATACTCGGCTTAATTAAAACTGTCCCTTTCTCAAAATCCTTCGTCTGTCACTGGGTTTTGAGGAATTAAACTATACAAGAGTTTGTAACCTTTCCATGGAACTGCTAAGCAGGGAATTTTGCTAAGCAATATAAAACCGACTCCAAGCCAAAATGCATACATTTTGAATGAACGTTTGGCTGGTAACCAAAGAAATCCACTAAGCAAATTTTTCTGGTAAGCAATTTTATCCACTAAGCAGTTTATGACATTGGCCCCTGGTTTTTTTTTACATTACATAACATACGTGATACAACAATTTGCTATTAGCGAATTTGTTTCTGCTTATCAACTATCTGCTGCGTCTTCTTGCAAGCTTTGATGAGATCACAATTTGTATGTGCTTCTGGTATGAATAGTGCATATGGTTATGATGCAAAACACATGGCTATTCACCATTTATTTAAAAAAAAAACTCAGTTAAATTGTGAAGGGAATTAATATCTGAATCGTAAGCAGTTGATACAATTTTCCCCAGGTCCAACCCGTAGTTCAGAGTACGGAAGTGTATCCCAGACATGCCCAGGCTCAGACATTTCCATGCGTGAGCAATTTATCAGAGATCAAGACCAAGAAATTGCCTGATTTTTTTTTTTAAAGAAACATTTCAAACTACATGCATCATTATATGTTCTCTCCTATCAATATTGAGATTTTTCACGTCCTTTTATTTTTTGGACAAAGGTCTAAATGTTTCATGGCTGGTTTGGCCAAATTCACGATGCCAATGCGAGTCGGATTCAGGCCTGTGATTTCTTAGGATTTTTCCTGATTTCAGGATTTTGTGCAAATCTCCCTTTGCCACAAAATTTTCTTGAAAGAAGCCAAGTAACCACCAAGGAAAGAAAGAAGCAGCCTGCATTGTGTCCAAACCTCTAGTTTCTTGTTTGTGGGGATCTGGAGAGTCGGTAAATCCTCTAAAATTAAACATCCAGGAGGTTCAGGGGGCTTTGTCCTCTAGACCAAAGGGAGACCCAGGCCCGCTATCCATTTTTAAGGTGTTTTTTTTTACTTCTGTCAAATCACACACCTGCAGATTTGAGAGTTTCAGGTGCACGTATGAGATTTGTAAAACAACAAGTGCTTGTTTGAGACTTGGCGCGTGTGCTTCCTTAGTTTCCATCTTCCAGCTTTGCTCTCTTAATCCCTTCATTCCATACACTCATTCTTACTCTTTATCTCTCTCTTTCCGTAGCAGGGGCGGATCAAGGGTGTCGAAAAAGGGGGCGGTACATTCCACACCCCCCTCTTTACCACAACCTAGGTCCGCCAATGCTCAGTAGTTATATTTCAGTATGAGATCACCACCTGGTTTCTTCACGTCTCTGCCGCTTGTTTCTTCCGCATGCAGTTGATGCACTAATCACTCTTTTTTTTCTCTCTCTCACAGTTTATTTTAATTATTGTCATGTTTCCTTTTGGGGGTGTGATTGCATTTACAGACCATTATCATCCTGTATTGTCAAACCGAGGCTTGAAGGAAAACAAAAAAATGCTGGTCCCTTTGACGGGAGGATACAACATTGCTTACTTACATGTCTGTAAATGTATGCATGCTTTATTAGGCAGATGAAACTTCTGCATGTAGGATTGAAAAATATATATTTATACTACACCTATAATGTTTTTGTTCTTCACTAATAAAAACAGATGTGGTTAGTTTTAATTAGAATTTTGTTTTGTTAAGACTAAATTGCGGTGACACCATGTGAAATGCTCAATTGAGTAGTAATTAGTTCTGAAAAGAACTGGAGTTACAACTCGACGTTTCGATCAGTATGCTCTGATCGTCCTCAGGGGAAACTGAGAAACTGAGGACGATCAGAGCATACTGATCGAAACGTCGAGTTGTAACCTCCAGTTCTTTTCAGAACTAATTACTACTCAATTGAGCATTTCACATGGTGTCACCGCAATTTAGTCTTACCTGTCCTCCTCACCATGCAAAGCTACAAGTTTTACCTAGAATTTTGTTTTGTTTTTCTATAATTGTATGTAATTTGTCTCTAATTACTCTTAATAACAGCTTGCACAGTGTTCTGTGGTTCCAGCAAACTGACTGACATTGTACATGTATAAACCCTAACCCCCTAGGTATTCTGGCTATGAACCTTCCTGAATCCTCCAAAATCCATCAGTGCACTTTTGGAGACATGCCCTTATCTTCAAAATGCACCATGCATTTTCGTTGATCTTTCATATTCAGCACTTATGGCCTGTACTTCTTGCCAGGTAGTAATTTTGTCCCATTTGAAGAGGTGAAATTACCAGTTTCCAACAGTGCTGAATTTTTTCCCCAAATGTGTCCCCTGGAGGATTTTGCAGGATATGGGGTGGTTAGGGATAATGTACGTGTATTACTAACATTTGATATCACACATGTATATGAAGTCGCATTGTTGTTTCTAAAGTTTAATCGTGATAACCTTAAACACTAATAAATATTATCTCGAGACCACATTCACTTTACATGTGAATTCCTGAATACCAATAACTGAATAGTCACTAGCCACACTCACCATCCACTTCATGCATGCTTTGTGCACATTCTGGCCCTCTAGTGGTGTACACCACGCAAATAACATTGCGAATAGGATGGGATTGCAAATGTAGACGAGAGGATGATGGGGGGAGGGGGGGGGGGGGATAATGATGGAAACTCCAATAAGGAAAAAAATAATAATGTAAACTTGACTTTCTGCAGATGTTGCATTTTTTTCGAATATTCGAACTGGAAAAAACCAACCAGATATTTGAACCATTGATCAAATATTTGAATATTCGGTTATTCAGCACAGCCGTAAAATACACTTATGCTCTGAGTTCAGGGCATTTCGTGGCACTATTTTACAGTCTGTATACATCTGCAGTGATATCACTGAGGTACAGTCGCTTGAATGATTTAGTAGTCATTTTATACACAAACTGGAAATGCTTCTTACTGCATTCCATCCTACAACCCATCTCCTTCCAATATATTCATTTTGGAATCTTATCATTGAGTCTGAGGTGATTTTCTTCTTGAAAAAACGATTTTTGTTCTGCCCTCTTGTTTCAACATTTTACAGTGGGGAAAAACTCTTGTGTGGTCACCGTAAACAATTGCATGTAAAGCCAATATCGTAGATGCTTGTTTTAGTGCCCTGAAGATGATACTGCTTGCGTAAATAGCACCCTCTTTAGGCCATGCCCGGAGCCAATAGTAATTCAATCGATTGAACATTATATTACATTTGAATTTTAGGCATTCATTTGCAATATCATCAATAAAACGTAGAGCTACCCGTAATATCACAAACCCACACAGGGCTCGAATTTCAGGAGTAAAGGTACACTAGACAACAGGTTAAGTAACTCCAGAATTACATGTACTAGACCCGGAAACATTGAATACAAGACCAGTGCAAACAAAAACCCCTGAAAAACACATTTGAGAATACAAGACCAGTGCAAACAAAACCTCCTGAAAAACACATTTGAGCATCCTTCTTACATCAGTTTATGGATAAACAAGAAGACATTGGGGGGGGGGGGGGGACTAGTTTTAGCAGTTTGATCAAAAAGTGTGCAGTAGACCCGATGCTTGAGTCACTAGCCTGGTGGGTATTTCAAGCCATGTCACTGTACCACAGTTTGCCAGCTGAGCCCCAAGTCTGACAACAAAATACTTGTCAAAACATTATAGATCACTGCACATGTTAGAGCTTGTCTAGCTGAGATCACTTTCCCAGAGCTGGTAAGCAGCGGATTTTCGCTTAGCAACTATTTCTTTGCTATAAGCATTATAAAACAGACTACCAGCCAAAATGCATACATCTTGTATGAAAGTTTGGCTGGTAACCAGAAAAAATCCGCTAAGCAGAGTTTTTCTGGTGAGCAATTTTATCTGCTAAGCAGCTCTAGATAGAATTGGTCCTTGGGGCCTGTTTTTCCTATTGTCAGGAATTCTCAGTAGATTTTGAGGTCAGTTTGCATGGTCTATTGTGCACACAATGTCTACACTCTTTATGACAATGTGTTGATGGAAATAAACCACCCTATGGAAATTGTGTCAAAGCCAGGATCAGAAATAGGGCGTTGGTATTTATTGTTTGAACAAAAACAGAGTGTCCAAATGATTTAAAGGTGTAGAATTGATCGTTCAAAAATATGAAAATGGTAGAAATTGTAACTTTAAGTAAAAGACTGTTTGCGGTGACACCATTTATAAATTCTCTTTTGAGTAGTCAGTGGTTCTGAAAAGAACCGGTTGGTTATTTATAACTTGTAATGAGAAACTCACTTAAATTAACATCACGTTACCAAATAACAATTATGTTGTACTTAACCTTGTTAAATTACATCGCCTGTGTTTCTCCAGTGATTCCTGCCAATTTTGTTTTTAATCTGAAAAGTCATTTCTTTCTGAAAGACAGAACAAAATAAATAGTGTAAAATGAAATATGTCACAAAATAATTGTCAAATTTAAGCATGGTTTAGCAGTGATTGGGTCATTACACCAGATTGGGGGAAAGCTTTGTGATAGGTGTCCCTTGTTATGTAGGTCAATGTACCATTTATTATGACTCCGAATTAACATTATTGTAACTTCCAATTCAAGGCACAGAGATTGATTTTGTTATAATTTGAAGAACAACTGAGAATGTGCACTCCTATTAAGGATAATGAACGGTACATCTACCAACGTAACACGGACACCATGTCACAAAACTTGCCCCAAACTGGTGGTGGTGGTGGAATGACCCAAGAATGTGCACTCATAATAAGGATAATGAATGGTACATCTACCTACGTAACTAGGACACCATGTCACAAAACTTGCCCCCAACCTGGTGGAATGACCCAAGAATGTGCACTCATAATAAGGATAATGAATGGTACATCTACCTATGTAACAAGGACACCATGTCACAAAACTTGACCCCAACCTGGTGGAATGACCCAAGAATGTGCACCCATAATAAGGATAATGAATGGTACATCTACCTACCTAACAAGGACACCATGTCGCAAAGCTTGCCCCAGCCAGGTTCAATGACCCAATTCCAAAAAGTGCCTCAGTTAAACCATGATTATAACGGTTATTACAAAAAGAAGTGCCTAAATGACTTTACATTGAGACCCGTCATAAATTCATTTCAGAATTTAATAATAATAATATAATAATAATAATAATAACTTGCATTTATAATGCGCCTTTTCCTAAGGATACAAAGCGCAGATATGAACAGTACAGCAATAATTTAAGTATAATAAAGCATCATGGAAATAGATAATCCTTAAGTGAAATTTTGAATGAGTTTGTATAGACTTGTAGCATTCCTAATATGCACAGGTAACCTGTTCCATAGATATGGTGCAGCCACCGAGAAGGCTCTATCCCCAGCACATTTCTTGGTAACAGGAACAACAAAATTGATACTGCCTGTGGAAAAACTAATTACTGGAAAAACAAGCCTAGTGACGATTTCTTAGGAAATTTGTCATTTTTAGAGTGTTTGTTTGGCTGACAAGGTTAAATTTTTTGAAAGTTGCAGGGAATACACTGTTGAAGTAGTCGAAAACACAATGACTACTGCACCTTTAACTGCAGGAAATGTTTAATAATAACGCATACCATCTGTCGGAATGACATCACCATGTTATTATTTGAAGCCCTCTGCAAGATGCCAAGGTTTATTGCTCACAGGCGGGCTTCATTGATCTGTTAGCATGAGCAACACAGATGGAATGCACCGTCACAATAATAATGTTTTGAAAAATACAACAACAAAAAAATAGACAGCGGCGACAATATGGAAAATAAACAACTTGTACAAAGAGAAGAAAACATTTAATTCTGTTACGGACTACCGCACACAATAATTATTCTGATTATACATGTATATATATATACAGTGTATCTGTGTTATTGGGATTTTCTATGGACAGAAAAGTTGTTTTACTGGTCGGTTATGCACTCGTTTCTGATTAAATTCCCTGTAGATATGTATTGTCGCAATCCAGTTTGTTTTCATTCGGAACCAGCAGATATACATGTACATGTATGTCCATGTACAACGTACGTCATTACATTAACACAGATCTCGACCAGTTGTCTTCTATGATAGATTTTATGTGTGATTTATGTGGCACATGCACGCGATACTGAAAGCCAATGTGACAGTGGTCTGTAGAATTGGTTCATTTTCACTTCGTTATCCAGTTATAATGAAACTTTCCAAGATGGCTGGTAACTTGTAACGGGATCAATAGCATGATTTGCCAGTGATGTAAATAAACACTGTTCCAACCAATACAATGCAAATTTGTGAACGGTCAATCGTTTTGTTAGATATAAGATGCGTCGGCGAGCAGCTTCACTGCACCCTCACAAACCGACACGGGCAATATTACACCTACATTTCTGCATGGACATCATCTACAAAAAGACCCCCCCCCCCCCCCCCAAAAAAAGGAGCATTGTAGCTCACTTTATTTCATTTGAATTTTGTATTTGTTTTTCATTCCAGGAGCAAAAATGGAAATGCCAACAGCTCTCGTGTGCGCTCCCAAAGCGGCGGTAACGGCCACCCGTTACGCCCACCGAGATGGCCCAGCTTCCCACCAGAGGACGACGGTGCAGTGTTGGTGGACGCTGTGGTGTACAGGCACATGATCCAGGACATGACGTCGGTGAAGACCATGCTGCTGAAACTCAAGAGGTCGCTTCAGGCAGTGAGTACCGCACATTTTTTTATTATTTTTTTTATTTTCAATTTTACGTGATCCCCTTGTGTTTTCTTGACAAATGTGTCATCTTGATTGGTATTGAATATTATCTGTCTTTTTTGTTGTCTTTCCAGGTTGATAATTCATCATCGCTGTTTGAGCACACACTTGCAGTAAGTAAACATTAAACCTAACTCCCATATTGGTAATAGGTAATGTGTAAATGTATCTTAACCCTAACAACATAGGTATTCTGACTACGAACCTTCCTGAATCCTCCAAAATCCATCAGTGCACTTTTGGAAACATGCCCTTACCTTCAAAATGCACCATGCATTTTCGTTGATCTTCCATATTCAGCACTTATGGCCTGTACTTCTTGCCAGGTAGTAAATTTTGCCCCGTTTGAAGAGGTGAAAGTACCGGTTTCTGAAAGTGCTGAATTTTCCCCAAAAAGTGCCCCTTGTAGGATTTTGCAGGATTTGGTGTAGTTAGGGTTAAAACATAATTATTTATTGACCCTAACTCCCGAGGCCCATTTGCTTACACATAACCTGAATCCTCCAAAATCCTTCAGTAGTAAAGCAAGCAACATGACATGTATGCACACATGTGTTTCTAATCTGTGATACATGTACATGACTAGGGACCCTCCCTGCATGCATGGAGCAATAAACAGTGTCCACTGACCCATGCACTGACCTTGCAATCACTACAACAAACATGGATGTACATGTACCATGGAAAGGCAAGTATGCCTAATAACCTCAATCCTCCAAAATCCTTCACTTTAGCAAAGAGCATGTCGCATGTAACCTCAATCCATCAAAATCCTTCACTTTACCAAAGAGGATTTTGGAGGATTTGGGAAGGTTAGGGTTAATAAAAAAGTCCATACATTCATTTATTGAGTTTATAGATTCATGTTCATTCATGGATACAGATACAACTGTCTTTCTACTGTCAGTATACTACTGTCAGTATACTACTGTCAGTATACTACTGTCAGTATACTACTGTCAGTATATACTACTGTCAGTATACTACTGTCAGTATACTACTGTCAGTATATACTACTGTCAGTATACTACTGTCAGTATACTACTGTCAGTATACTACTGTCAGTATACTACTGTCAGTATACTACTGTCAGTATATACTACTGTCAGTATATACTACTGTCAGTATACTACTGTCATCCAAACGGCATAGATTAACAATTAGAATTAACCCCCTTCAGGACAATTCAATTGTAACTATGTAGGTCAAGCGCTTGGCTTTAATGCAGGTAGCATGACCTAGACCGAGTCTCCGCCTACCATTTGTTATGCCGCAAATATTTGTAGAGCACAGCAAGGGAACCCCTGACAATTAGTTAGTTTTTTTTTCGACCATAGTCGTTCAAGTTGTAATACACATTGCTATGCACATTGCTATAGACATGGCGTGAGTAACGATATCTTGAACTGCTAGTCGGGACTCAAACTTGTTCCCACCATGCAGGTAGCATGACCTAGACCGAGTCCCCGCCTACCATTTGTTATGCCGCAAATATTTGTAGAGCACAGCAAGGAAACCCCTGACAATTAGTTAGTTTTTTTTTCGACCATAGTCGTTCAAGTTGTAATACACATTGCTATATACATGTCGTGATCAACGATATCTTGAACTGCTAGTCAGGACTCAAACTTGTTCCCACCACCCCCCCCCCCCTTCCCCCGGATAATAAAAATATTGTGTCGGTTGTTGTCTGCAGAGTCCGTGCTCCAGTCTACCGACCAGTCCCATGAGCGAGGTCAGCCCCTTACAGGAAGAGATCGTTGAGGATCTGAAAGAGGTATGGTTGATCTAGACAAAGGGTTTCCTGCACAAAATTACACATTGTTGAATTTGTGAACGGGTAATGCCCGTGTTCGATTTGTGTCAACATGTGCTCACAGAGGAAAGCAAAACCATAGAAGACCCAACTCTTTCGCTTTCATCCTCTTTTAATTTTCATATTTAATTTGTTATTGATGTATCGCCTGTGATCTTTTCTGTTTTACCTGCAGTTTTTCTTTTACATCGGAGCATTGCTACTTTACTTGATGAAAAGAAAACGCATGCTTTACAATGATACAATTCTCAAATTTATTACGAGAAGCATGGTCTTACAGTAAATGTGCCCCAAACAAATTTATTGTGGGTCTCGCATATTATCATTTGAAAATCAATTTCTGCCATCCAAAGACAGAAATTCGATGTTGGAATGAATGCAAGCAATCAATTGTCTCGTAAATGACACAATCGGGCACGGAGCTAGAAAATTGTCTTCGGAGTGAAATTGAAAAGTTTCAATTTATTTTTAAAAAAGGGGGGAAAGGAGGTGGAGGTGACCAAAATAATAAAAAGTATAAATGGCTTTAAAATAATTTTTCTAATTTTTTTAAAATTTATTTTCAAGAGAGTGTAATTACACACTTCATATCCTAACATACACTGAGCAAAAATATAAACGCCCCATGTTTCAACCTGACCCCCACCGTGTCCACATGCATGTCCATGATTGCCAGACGCCACTATCGTGTTCTAACGGACAGTAATCTGTAGCATATTGAACAACAAAATGAATTTTGTATGATTTTGCAACCTCTAAGGCTAATAAAAGTTTCAAAGTGCCACATGGGGCGTTTATAATTTTGTTCAGTATATAAATATTTCAGTTTCAGCAATAGTTCATGTGTATTCTGATTGTGTTTCCGTTGATCTCATGTCCTCTCTCTCCCTTACTGTGTTCTTTCCCTTTCCTTGTTTCACCGTTAACAGGAAAACCAAGTCCTTCGGAAGGAAGTGAAAAGTTTACAAGAACTTTTAGCCGACACACAGCACCAACTGAAAGAACTGCAAGTTCAGCAGGTACAAAATACCACAGAATATTTACTCGTATTTGTCATGTTATGAAGAATGAAGTTGTTAGTCATACCTGGGTGGGTTTGTTGTTTGTGTTTTTGTTTGTGGGGGTGTGTGTGTGTGTGTTTGTTTGTTTGTGTGTGTTTGTGTGTGTGGGCTTGCACTGCAAACCCTCCGAAGACACATGTGACCTGTCACCACGAAACCCGGACAAAGTTTGAAAATTTTATTTTGAGTTTTTGGTATTTTCATATTCTCCAGTTCATAAGCTTTTGAATGATTATAAACTTGTAGGGGTAATCCTTCCCTGTAATCCCCTCAGGAGGGGATTAATCCCCCCCCCTCCCCCCGCCCCAACATGCCCAATCAATAACAAGTCAATCAGAGAAAAGAAGGCTTTTGTCCAGGAAGTTATCAATAAAATAGAATCTGCAAGCCGTGAGCTTTACGGTGATACCAAATTTTCAATGGGGGGGAGTTTTACGCTATGTACAAAAGCGACTTATTTTCGGGAACTTTTTGCAGTAATTTGCGAGCTTTTGTTTCAGTCCATGCTTCTTGTTCACCAACATCACTCCGAAAATAGGGTAAAAAGTATTTTACCTTAACAGATTTAATTTATTTTTAAAGTAAAATGATAGATGAATATGTAAAGCATACTGTCATCCCATAATCCAAAAATGGACGATTCCACCCTGAAATGACTTTGCACGCTGTTTACTCGAAATGGATCGGTGCGACTTTGTCCAAGTTTCGTGGTGACAGGTCACATATAAGGGAACAATAGGTCCTCGGACGGCAGTTCTTTGTTCTTCGTTGTCCTCGGAAAACGGCGTGTACAAAACCAATGGAGATTGCTTCAAAAAGTTAGAGTCCAAACAATAGAAGAACAATAGAGGTCCTCAGACGTCTTGAAATTCACGACTGTGTGTGTTTGTTTGTGTGTTTTTGTTTGTTGTTGTCTACCCATAAAACCGAGGACTTATAACATAAGAAAACAATAGGTCCTTGGTTGTTGGCAATACCCTCGGTCAGTTTTTGTGTACAAAAACCAATGGGATGTAAGGCTATGCTGGGTACCTGGATACCCGACCAAAACTGTCATTACCCGGTTCCATTTTTCGATTCCAGTTACCTATAAACGACATTTAAACATTTCGACTGAACATTTAATCCACACAAAAGGAAGTCTACGATTTTTTTTAAAAACAAAATGTGTGTGGGGAATGGGGATGCTACGAGATGTTTTTATATATACACATACATGTAGAGACAGGAAATTATTACAGTAAGTCCACATTTATTATGACTCTAATAAAACATGAGAATCTTGTGTTCATATTGGTTATTTTATACATTCAGGTGTATTTGTGTGTTTTTACAAAATTGTTTACGGGTACCCGGGTATCCAAAGATTTGAAATTTTGGGTATCTGCTTCCTGAAATAGCTGAAAACGCACAGCCCTAATGGGATGTCACTTAAAAAGAGTTTAACAGTAAAAATATAAGCACCAATTGTGATGAAATTTTCACAGGTTTGTTTTATGATATATATTTAAAAATAGAGGAATGAAATTAATGTAATTTTCCGAAAACCAATGATTGTGCCCTCCTTCTAAAAGATAATTAATTTTTCATGTCATTGATTAATTACAAAACGAACATGATTACAACTTTTGTTTTCAGTATCACAACCACCCCCCCCCCCCCCTCCCTCACCCTCCCTCACCCCCGGCCCTCACCCACCGTCTCCCACCCACCGTCTCCCATTTTGAGAACATCCAGCTATAACTAAATCCACATGTGTTATTTTAAAGCATCTCGCAATCCATGCCAAACAGAGCCCATGAAATCTTAACTCAATATCAATGTATACAAGATAAGATCTCAGGGGAAGTGATTCACACACAGGTTAAAGGAGTGGTTAACTGTATGTGATCTTAAAACTTGTACATAGCTTTGCATGGTGAAGAGGATAAGTAGACTAATTGCGGTGACACCATGTGAAATTCTCAATTGAGTAGTAATTAGTTCTGAAAAGAACTGGAGGTTACAACTCCTGTATGTGATCTTTTCGTTTTTTGGGGGGTAATTTTTTTTTTGGGACCCTCTCAATAGTATCAGCCAGCAATGGACTCCTTGATACTGTTTTTTTTTGTACATGCAAAAGCATTGAAAGTGAAATATTTGGACGCCCTGTTTATCAAAGAATAACACATTTGGACGCCCTGTTTATCAAAGAATAACACATTTGGACGCCCTGTTTATCAAAGCATAACACATTTGGACGCCCTGTTTATCAAAGAATAACACATTTGGACACCCTGTTTTTCAAAGCATAACACATTTGGACGCCCTGTTTATCAAAGAATAACACATTTGGACGCCCTGTTTTTCAAAGCATAACACATTTGGACGCCCTGTTTATCAAAGAATAACACATTTGGACGCCCTGTTTATCAAAGAATAACACATTTGGACACCCCGTTTCCATATCCTGTCTAATACTCTGACCCTCTCAGTAGTTTTTTTTTTTAATTAACCCCAAAAAAGGTTTAACCAGTTGAGGTCGGGAATATTTATTTTTTTCCGGTCCCCCGTGCGGGTTTATTTTCAGTGAAAAATCTGAAAAAATTTCTAGCCATTAATAATTTTTTTTGTCAATGAAACTAAGTTCAGACACTCAAATAAACACCTTTACTCATTGACATTTCGAGAATTAAATGGCTAGTTTTTTAATTACGGTTGTGTTTGTTCAGCACAATTAGACCGTTGGCAAGCTCCAGTGCAACGGCCTATTAGCGACCAGCGCCCGGTCGAAAAGATGGCATACCCGGAGAGAGATCAAAGGCCTCGTAAACAATGGATATAAATCCGTCTTTACAAATTCTTGGCTGGTACGTCAAAGGAACAGGTCTTGGATAAAGGGATTATGCAAAAAGAGTGAACTCGTTCAGTGTTTGCAGTGCATTTTGTCTGGGGCCACTGAACCGTGACCCCATGGACTCCGAGAAACGATTGCGTGTATACAAGTCAGCCGCCACGACGGCATGCCACGTGTGGCGTGTTGACAAGTCTCCCGGTAACACACACAAAAATCGGAATGCGTGTTTAGACGCTCTCCGATCCGCTGTACAAAAAAAATTGTGTATACACGGCATCCGAAGCGAACTGGTTAATGAGCGGTTAAATGGTTTTGTTCCTGCAGTTTTTTTTTCTTCCACAAAAGGTAGTCCATAAATATTATAACTTGTTTCTTTCAAAACGTTTCAGCCAGTTTTTCCATATTTGCTGAATGAATTTTAAACTTCATGGGACGAAAATACCATGTTCGAATGAATACGAATAATTGGAATGCACTTTAATTTTGTTTTTCTTGTTAACTCTCCTCCTACTACAAGGGTCAAATTCAGTCAAAATGTTGATATGGAGTGTCGTGGCCGAGCGGTCTAGCGCACCGAACTCAAGTTCTGGTGTTGCCAGCAGCAGGGTGTGGGTTCGAGCCCCGGTCGTGACACTTGTATCCTTGAGCAAGGTACTTAACCATAATTGCTTCGTCCTTCGGATGGGACGTAAAGCCGTAGGTCCCGTGTGTTGTATAATGCACGTAAAGTGGATTGTCGTGCGGTCTAGCGCACTGAACTCAAGTTCTGGTGTTGCCAGCAGCAGAGTGTGGGTTCGAGCCCCGGCCGTGACACCTGTGTCCTTGAGCAAGACACTTAACCATAATTGCTTCTCTCCACCCAGGGGTTAAATGGGTACCTGTGAAGGCAGAGATGGTTTGCTCTATATGCGCTAGAAATGGCAGCAATTGAGCTGTATACTCCCCAGGGAGCTGAGATGGTTTCAGGAATGATTTATGAGCCTTATGAGCCTTATGAGCAGGGATAATAATATAATGCGCCTTGAGCGCCACTTAGTTGGTGGATACGTGCGCTATATAAATCTATACATTATTATTATTATTATACTTGCCCAAGGTATATCTAGTGCACTTAAAAGTCAAACACTGTCAAACCTTATGTGTAGTAAGTACATTTACAGGTCAAAATGAGTCAACCGTTTTTGACAGGTACATGTAAAAGCATTGTCTGGTATTGTTCAGGGTGGTCAACATGACAGTAAAAAAAAACCAGTAATGTGTGCACATTTGGGTCAACAGTCAAAAACAGGCATTTGGCTGGTTTTGTCCTCTATATAGCTACTTCCCACTAAAGTGCAGCTATAGTAGGAGGGTCAATGACACAATAAGCTATACATGTCACTTTCACTTGTTGGCTTTTGAATGCAAGAATACCCCCCCCCCCCCTTTAAATTAGAACTTGTCAACCTTATGGTTCAACCATCTAGTTAAAGGGACAATATCGCGTCATGATCAGAAGCAGACTTTCATCATGGCATGGAATCGGTCGGTGTCCTAGTTTAAGATGGACACAGTGACCGGCTCATGTGTGCAGCAGCAACGGTAAGATGACCTTATCATGCGGGGTATAATTTTCAGTCACTTGAGTTAATCTAAAACGAGCACTCTGATTCCATGCCCTGTTGATTGTGACGATATTGTCCCTTTAACCCTCAACCCCCTAGCTATTCTGGCTCGGAACCTTCCTGAATTCTCCAAAATATCGCGTCTTCAGCACATACAAAACACAGCAGCTCGTGTTGTGACTTTGTCCAGAAAGTCATGCCGTATCACGCCAATTTTGAAAGAACTGCACTGGCTTCCTGTTTCACAGAGAATTGTTTTTAAACTTATGCTAATTGTTCACAAATCTTTTAATAACATTGCTCCAATTTATATTTCTGAACTGCTTAAAGTCTACACTCCATCACGCAATTTGCGCTCCAGCAACATGTCACTCCTAAAGGAACCAACTTCAAAACAGAACTGGGGTGATAGGTCTTTTTCTGTCGCGGCTCCGAGACTCTGGAATCATCTTCCAACAAAACTCAAATCTTGTCACAGTATAAATAGATTTAAGTCGCTGCTTAAAACTCATCTTATGTCACAATTCTTCAAAGATGATGTATATTTGTAATTGCATTGTAGGTACATGTATCTCGGTACATAATTTTTTTTCCTATACTGTCATTGTATATTGTTTGTATTCATGTTTTTTCTTTGTTTCCGCGCCTTGAGCGCCCAGCAGGGTGGATACGTGCGCGCTACAAATCTTTATTATTATTATTATTAGTGCACTTTTGGAAACATGCCCTTATCTTCAACATGCACCATGCATTTTCGTTGATCTTTCATATTCAGCACTTATGGCCTGTACTTCTTGCCAGGTAGTAATTTTGCTGTTTCCAACAGCACTGAATTTTTCCCAGAAAAAGTGCCACTTTTGAAGGATTTTGAAGGATTTGGGGTGTAAGTTGATGTTACTTTTCAATTTAAAAAAATGTTTTTTTGATGATAGCTACCTATTTTTTCCCCCCCCAGGCTTCACCTAAGCAGCATGATGCCAGTACACAGTGTGTCAATGAAACCAAAAGTAAATCGTTCCAGGTTAACATACAACCACCTGTAAGTATACCAGCTTTAATCCTTATTGCCCTATCGCAAAATTCCTACCCTATATACATGTATATCTACAGCTTAACACATGCCTCTGTGAACAGTTGTACCGGTAACCGGCACAAGTTATTCTGTGATCGGACGTGATGTACAGTGCAACGCTGCTATAAAACAGATGCCACTATTACGGTGCAACGCTTCTATAATGAACACCACTCAGTCCTGTGATTTCTCAGTGATTTTTCCCGACTTCAGGATTTTTTTTTACAAATCCCTCTTTGCCTCAAAATTTACTTGAAAGAAGAGAAAGTAGCCACCAAGGAAAGAAAGAAGTAGCCTGCATTGTGTCCAAACCTCTAGTTTCTTGTTTGTGGGGATGTGGAGTGTCTGGGAAAATCCTTCAAAATTAAACATCCAGGAGGTTCGGGAGGGGGGGGGGGGCTTTGTCCTCTAGACCAAAGGGAGACCTGCACCCGCTGCCCGTTTTCCAGGATTTTTAACTTTTGTCAAATCACACCCCTGACCACGATAACGAACATTTGGTTAGACTGAACATTTCCATTGGCTCCCAGATTTTATGTTTTTTTTTTCCCCATTGCAGCTGTGATTCACTATTTAACAAATGACCACTATACTGAACATTAAAATGGGAAACCCACCTTGTATCATGTTTGTTAAAAACCCCACGCCACTTTTATAACAAGCATTCTGGTCGACTGAACATGACCCTTCTTGGTTTTATTAGCAATTCAACTGTGATTCACTATAACGAACGACTGCTACAGTGAACATTTCGTGTGGACCCCGTCATCTTCATTAAGGTTGTGCTACTTTATAACCACAGGCACGATATTCTTCCTACTTTTGTAGGAAATCCTGCCTTTTTGATTTTGAAAATCCTACCATGAAATCGGGTTCCGACTAACTTCAGACCATGGAAACTTTCCTTGTGTATCATTTTATTGTAAATATCAAGATAAAAAACAGTTTCCTTGCTATACATGGCTATAGAGGTAAACTGCTATAGGCTAGTATATGCCTAATGATAATGGCAAACATTTTTCCTACCTTTTCATTTTCTCACAATATCACCCCTGAACCAACATTCGTTTGGGACCGAACATGACCATTTTAATGTTTTGTGATTACAACCGTGATTTACTATAACAAACGACCGCTGTAGTGAACATTTTGTGTGGACTCCCAACATGTTCGTCAAAAACGGGATGCCACTTTATAACAAACATTCAGTTCGATCGAACACGACCCTTTTGTTGTAAGTCCCCAAAAAGCGGCTTCAGGGTACACGCGTACTCTTTTTCTGGAGGTGTTGTTTTTGTGGTGAAGTGAAAGCCGGGGGCACATGTACTCTTTCATGAGACATGAAAGCTCCCTGTCCGTGTGTGCAGTCTGATTTCCAGGGAGTGGAGAGGTGAAAAGCTTAACCTCGGTTACTTCAACTGGGTATTATTGTCGTGATACAACGGATAATCCTATGATACTGTGTGAAAGCAGACACTAATGCATTATATTTAAGGTGTGACTTCATTGTAAGAGACTATTGTGTAGACTCGGGTATTATGTGACAGGCTCTAAGATAAATTTTCATAAGTCTCGTTTTGCATTTTCACATACAATATTCGCCTTATTCACGATAAATACGGAAGTGAGGCTGTAATTCTCACAACCACCCTCTGTAGCTTACACGCTGCATGCACCAGCGAGAAGGCCCAATAATCCGATAGTTCCAAAGAAAACCTCATTCCTGACGTAAGGAATACATAAATGGATGTAGCTATTTCCATTAATTTCCTTTAAATTCAGTGACATTTGAAAGCGAGGTTGCCCCGGCAAACAGACAAAATTAGGCAGGTTACTATAATGAGCATGTACAGGTACACAACCTCTTGTATTCAGGGAATAAGACATAAGATGGCTAACTCAAGAGTAATGTGAATAGGCTAGTATTCTCCTAAACCCTATTGAAATATGACTACTCAAATCAACATAAATCGGGATCAGTAAGACTAATTGCGGTGACACATGTGGAATCTCAATTGAGTAGTAATTAGTTCTGAAAAGAACTAAACGGGATCACTAAATATTCCAAAGATCGATACCAAATTAAAGCTGATGTCTTTTCCTGTTACATGGAAATCTCTCTAAATTCCATTTTTTCTGTGTCGGTTTACATAATTGTATGGACATGTTTAAAGGGAAGGTACAACATTGGTAATGTTGGCTAAACTGCTGCTATTAGTATGCTTACTCTCTTTGAATCGAGATATATACATTGAAGGGAAGGTACAGCATTGGTAATGTTGGCAAAACTGCTTCTGTGAGTATGCTTACTCTCTTTGAATCAAGATATACATTGAAGGGAAGGTACAACATTGGTAATGTTGGCCAAACTGTTTCTATGAGTATGCTTACTCTCTTTGAATCAAGATATAATGTACATTGAACAACCAAAAAATGAAAGTTTCAGCTTAATGCCAAGTCTGGGTAATGGGAAAAGTTTGAAAAAGCATTAAAAAATTTACAGAAAACACAAAAAAAAAGTTGTAAAAGACATTTTTTTGTGTGTTTTTTTTTATTTTTAATTTTTAATTTTTGTATAGAGTACTTTGTAATCAAGTGATTACCAAAGCTGTACCTTTCATTAAATCCTTCCTCAGAATCAATTGGATTATTAAATTGTGTTAAAACCATAAATTTTATCATTTACTAACAATCTGAATGCATTTTCAATATTTTCGGTAGACACAATGAAATAAGCTGAAACCTTCACATGTTGGATTGTTAATATCTTGATTCTCATAAATTTACACTTCAGGTCCTGTTGAAATGTTCAATGAGTCCCCGCAAGTCTCATAAAACTAAATTTAACAGTCCTTCACTGTTTTCTTGTAATGTCCTTGAGGGACAAGTTAATTAAGACGTACGTCAGATGACGAAGTGTTCTAAGAGGATGTTTCCTAGACAGGAATTAAATTAAGTTGGACATTTTGAAAAGGAACATGACCACGATGGAGTCATGACAGATACATGTTTGCTCCTGTTGTTGGAGTCTCATTAAGAAAATAAATTAAGTTCACTGGAGATTTTGTATGGATATGTTGTTGTTGTAATTGTCGTCGTCGTTGTTGTCGTCGATGTCTTTGCCATTGTCACTTTCCCCTGAATATGATGTTTTTATTATTGTTGATGTTGTTGAGGAAATTACTTTTTCATTTTTTTATTGTTTTTTTGTCTTTCTGTATGATTTCCTGTCAGTTTAACATTAAAGGGACAATATCATCACGATCAGAGCAGACTTTCAACAGGGCACGGAATCGGTGTCCTACATGTAGTTTAAGATGAACACAGTGACTGAAAATTGCTAGCTCATTTACGCAGCAGCAACGGTAATATGACGTTATCATGTCGGATATTATTTTCAGTCACTGAGTTAATCTAAAACTAGCACTCCGATTCCATGCCCTGTTGACCGTGACGATATTTTTCCTTGAAACTACAGAAACACTATTGGTTGATAGATATTTATAATTGGGAACTGATTTTTGAAGTATTGATTTAACCCTCCGGGGAAGCACATCTACTGCAGCTGTCTCAGCAAAACTCCAAAAAAAAATTTTTTTCGCATCCATCTAGATAGGCCTATTCCACGGCATTTCACATCAGTTTTAGGGATCAATTGAAGAAATCCTACTCCAATTTGTTTTTTAGCCGGCATACTAGATGTGTTTTACCCATCTGCTTTATCTCTTTTACTGCAGTAAGCCTTTTAAGGCACAAGAGGGCGCTCTTCACGGGCGCTCTTTTTGAAACTGGCATGAACGGCAAGCTTCATAACATTTTTTTTGGACTTGTTATTCCATCGAATCAATATTCACATTCAGTGATTCATAACCTTTATTTTCATAATTTTCATAATTTTCATAATTTTCATATTTTCATATTTTCATAATACTCTCTTCAATAGCATAAAAATTAACATAGTTATTAATTAAAAAAGTCACTCGTACTGCAGCTACAGTACACGCGCTGACTCCGAAGGATTCTTTTTTAACTTGTCCCTGGAGGGTTAAGTGGAATTTATATTTTTTCAGGCAATATACAATTGTTCATTGTACAAATGTACATCATGTATGATCTTCATTGACCGATTTTGCTTGTATCACATTGCGAAATATCAAAATTCAACATTTGCTGTTCAAAACGAGCATTACACACACACACAGTCTTTTTCCGTAATTGTGGGGACATGCACTCGCTTTTACACACAGTTGTGGGGACCAAAAATGCTATGGGGACATGAAAATGTCCCCACAGATACGGTGTTCTTGCCTACCCTTTTGTTATAAGTCCCCACAACCTTGCGAAGGCCTACCACACACACACACACATGCACACACAATCCCGCACGGGGCGTTGTGGGGACAAAATACAAAGGATTTTGGGGATTAAAAACGTTGTGGGGACACACAAAATGTCCCCACAGCTAAGTACATGTAATTCCGGATCCCTCTTTTGTTCTCTGTCCCCATAACGCGGCCAGTGCTTGAACACACACACACACACACACACACACACATTCTCATTTTTGCATCCTTGTGGAGACCTCTATTGTTCTTTCCTTTGTCCCTGTACTTAAACTTTTCTCATAGGGTTTGTACACAAAATTCCTTGTGGAGACATGGCTTCTTTAGAAATTCCTTGTGGAGACCAATTGTTCTTGCCTTTCCCTTTTGTTATAGGACTCCACAAGGTAGCGATAGTGAGAGCACACACACACCAATATTTCTGCCTAAAAATGTGACTTTGCGTAATTTTTGAAAGAAATTGTTCCCTGTAATCTGCATTACATGACTGTGCCGTAATTTTGTTTTTCATATTTGTTGCCTAGTTTCAAGACTTTGTGTAGCTTTTAATTTGTTTTCATCAATCAGGCCCCTCACAGCCTTAATCCCCTTATCTTATTACATCCCTCATGTCACTGTTCATTAGCAGACCAGAAATAAACATGGCCTTGAGTAAATACGAGTAGCCTCCAGTAAAGACTAGAAATCTTGTTACTTACCCTTTTAGTAAACCATTTCTATTAGTACACTTACTTTCTTTGAATCAAGATATTCATTGTATTATGTTGTGTTGCCAACAAGGAAATAATGAAAATGCATTATAAATTGTAGTATTCATGCTAAGGTGGAATGTTTCATCCCAAAATAAAGTTCATTCAAGAAATTATTTTATAAATTAATATAAACACAAAATTGTTGCACCTTAGCCAGGAAGATTTCAAGGGATGTTTGATTCCATCATCAACTCTACACCAAGGAAATTTCATGAAAAACCGTGATCATTTATTTATTGTTACATGTATATTGCATAAAGTAATTTCCCTTAAACCATGTTAACTGTGAAGCAGCACCTATCAATAATGGTCGATCATGTGATCTAGCTGACCAATTGTCATTTGGTTTGCTTGATGGTCAGGTCATGTGGTCAAGTCATGTGGTCAAGTGGTAGAGTCTGTCTTATTACATGTAGCCCTCTACTGGTGAAATTGCATCCAGTGTCTTGATGATGGTGTCAAGTGAACATTGTGTGTATACTTTTACGCATGTGTTTTACGGTACTATGATGGCTGGAGATATTCCACGCATATGCACGTCAACTTCAAAATACGCCAAACGCAATATCGCTTCTCTATTGATCAGTTGTGATCTAACAACATATGCCCTCAACAGCTCATGCACAGTGTGAATAGAGATCGTGGGTTTCGATTTCCCACTCAAGTTTCCGGTGGATTTTTTTTTTTGGACCTGCCAGGCACCGAGTGTGCAGTGCTATCCACTCCATCCATGCGTGAGCACAAGCCTGCCGAGATTTTTGCGATTTGGTGGTTTGTTTATCGACGGAGTCTCTGTTGATTTGATTTTTGTCCTTAACACCGACATATTTATGAAGCACTGCATGCTTAGTTCTTTCCGAGTGTCTGTAAAAAACTCCACAGGCATCTCGGGCGGGATTCAAACCCAAGACCTCCTGCTTACTCATGCTTTGTCTTAACCTCTCGACCACCGAGCTTGCCCGATGACGATTGGCCGGCTAGAATCCTATAGTAGTGGGTGCCGCGATATCTGTGAATTTGTGAAATTCTTACGTCGGGCGATAATCAGTTGACTGAGTCTCGAAATGCCTCTTTCACTTCTGCCCCCGCCCCCAGAAACAAATGCAGCGTATGTCTTCGACATGTGGTTATCAGTAAAACAAAATGGATCTCTTAGCTGTATCAAGCTGGTTTGAAAGAAAGTAACAAATGGAGCGCTTCTTCTAATCCTCTTTAATTGCTCAATGCCAAGATTATAATCTTGTGGGGGATTAACTGTCTTCCTGCACTCAACGAGTCATCAGTACCATCCACAGAATGCTTTGATGCGTCCTTGTCACCTACCCCTCTCTGTTCCGGTTGCCATCCCTGGATGAGTCTTGTTGACCCCCCCCCCCCCCCCCAGCTCCGGTCACTGCTTATCTTTGTACGATGATGGTGACTATATCCTGGTGGTTGCTGACGTAAGAAATCTGTTGACACCAAATCTTCGAGTTGAGAAGAAACAAGGCAGTCGCTTACTACAACAGAAGTCACAGTCGGTCACGGAAAGTGTACCCATTATGTACTTTGCCTGTTAAAGCCTCCATGCACTTTTGTTAATATCAAAAACATAATTGATCACAATTTTACATGAATAAAAATGGTCACAGTTTTACTTAAAACTTACTCGGTGTAAAGTTGTTGATGGTATCCAACAGTCCTTGAAATATATCTGTCTCTGGTGCTATCGTTTGAGTCAAATTTGTGAATATTTTTTTAAACATGAATTTCTGTCATTCGAAGACAGAAATTCCACATAATAAATAATAAATAATGTCGGGCATTTTAAAGCGCTCTTAAACAAGGTATCAGAGCGCTGTACATTATTACCCCTGCTCATCAGGTGCATAAATCATTCCTGACCATCTCAGCTCCCTGGGGAGTATACTGCATTAGTTTTGTTAGACTTAAGCGCCGCTTTTGACACGGTCGATCACAAAATCCTTCTCTCCCGCCTGCAATATCATCTTGGAATACATGACACAGCCCTGGATTGGTGTAAGTCCTACCTTTTAAATAGGCCTCAGCATGTTTGTATTGGTAATGCCACCTCCGAGCCTGTTATTCTTGACTATTCTGTACCCCAAGGCTCCGTGCTCGGCCCACAGTGGTTTACTGTTTATACGTTTCCAGTTCGTGATATCATTTTGAAGTATAATTTAAATTACCATGTCTACGCTGATGACACGCAGCTCTACATTACTTTTAAATCTTCTCAAGAACCTGCCGATTCCTGCATTACAACACTGGAGAAATGTATTCAAGAGATTCGAAGTTGGATGCGACAAAACTTCCTGAAATTGAACGACGAAAACAGAATTTGTTCTATTTGGATCACGTCAGCAATTGTCTAAAGTTTCTCTTCCATCTATTGCAATTGGTGACTGCAGATAACCCCTCATCACAAGCACGTAATTTGGGTGTTATATTTGACTCGACAATGACTTTAAAACCTCATATCTCCAACATTGTTCGCATATCATCATTTCATATCAGAAATATCAGCCGAATAAGGAAATACTTGAATAAAAGTGCTACTGAACAAATTATTCATGCGTTTGTCACATCACGTCTCGATAACGGAATGCTCTACTCTCGGTCTCCGCAGAATCAAATATCTCGTCTTCAGAACATACAAAACACAGCAGCTCGTGTTGTGACTTTGTCCAAAAAGTCATGCCATATCACGCCAATCTTGAAAGAACTGCACTGGCTTCCTGTTTCACAGAGAATTGTTTTTAAACTTATGCTAATTGTTCAAAAATCTTTTAATAACATTGCTCCAATTTATATTTCTGAACTGCTTAAAGTCTACACTCCATCACGCAATTTGCGCTCCAGCAACATGTCACTCCTAAAGGAACCAACATCAAAACGGAACTGGGGTGATAGGTCTTTTTCTGTCGCGGCTCCGAGACTCTGGAATCATCTTCCAACTAAACTCAAATCTTGTCATAGTATAACTAGATTTAAGTCGATGCTTAAAACTCATCTTATGTCACAATTCTTCAAAGATGATGTATATTTGTAATTCCATTGTAGGTACGTGTATCTCAGTACATAATTTTTCCCTATGTTATCATTGTATATTGTTTGTATTCATGTTTTTATCTTTGTTTCCGCGCCTTGAGCGCCCAGCAGGGTGGATATGTGCGCGCTATAAATCTTTATTATTATTATTATTAGCTCAATTGCTGCCATTTCAGCGCATATAGGGCTAATCAAACACAACAACCAACTCTACCCTCACAGGTACCCATTTACTCCTGGGTGGAGAGAAGCAATTATGGTAAAGTGTCTTGCTCAAGGACACAAGTACCACGGTCACGGACAGGATTTGAACCCACGTTCTGACGACTCAGCCACCAGAACACAAATCCGATGCACTAAACCGCTCGACCATGGCACTCCGTGGAATGAGTACGAACAATCTGAATGCATTTTCAATATTTTCGGTTGACACAATGAAATAAGCTGAAACCTTCACATGTTGGATTGTTAATATATATCTTGATTCTTATAAAGTATGGATGCATTTACAGACGTTGGTTGGTTTCTGTACATACATGTATCTCTTGATTCTCGTCAAGTATGGATGCATTTACAGACATTGGTTGGTTTCTGTACATATCTCTTGATTCTCATCAAGTATGGATGCATTTACAGACATTGGTTGGTTTCTGTACATACATGTATCTCTTGATTCTCATCAAGTATGGATGCATTTACAGACATTGGTTGGTTTCTGTACATATGTCTTGATTCTCATCAAGTCTGGATGCATTTACAGACATTGGTTGGTTTCTGTACATATCTCTTGATTCTTACAAAGTACATGTATGGATGCATTTACAGACATTGGTTGGTTTCTGTACATATCTCTTGATTCTCATCAAGTATGGATGCATTTACAGACATTGGTTGGTTTCTGTACATATCTCTTGATTCTTATAAAGTATGGATGCATTTACAGACGTTTTACCAAAAGTAGTTACTGGTGTCAAGTTTGGATTACAGTCCAAAGTCATATGCACTTTTTTGGCAAACTGCATCATGCCATTTTGCTGATAGAACCTAGGTTTTTACATTGGAACAGCTGCGACTTGAATGTCAAGCCCCTTCCCTGGGCTGAATAATTGCAGTTGTTCTTGTGTAATGGGACCTGTAAGATTGTATATGGTTAAGTCACTTCTTGGAAGATTTCATTTTGACATTTGAGAGAATTGTTGACTCATTTCTCATTTTTATGATAGCGAGAAAGAAACAAGTCTGGCGCATAAATCATTCCTGAAACCATCTCAGCTCCTTGGGAGTATACAGCTCAAATGCTGCCATTTCGGTGCATATAGGGCTAATCAAACACAACAACCAACTCTGCCCTCACAGGTACCCATTGACTCCTGGGTGGAGAGAAGCAATTATGGTAAAGTGTCTTGCCCGAGGACACAAGCACCGTGGTCGGGAAGAGAGAATGCAGAATGCAACTGCCACTTTTCTATCCATGTATGAGAACTACATGTATCACAGATTTTCCTTGAAAAGATGATCGAGGACACACTTGAGGAGAGGAAAGTGTAGTCAAGTGAGGATTGGAAACGATATTTTGGGAGATTTTGAGCAATGAATGTATGCACGTCCAGTGAGATGTTGGCCATTTTGTTGTCTGCTAAAAACACATGCTTAGACATTGTGCACAAGTGGCGGTTGGGTTTGACGTTCTTTCCAGCCGCTGCATGATATGATAACATGATTGTTTTCAGGTCTGTGATTTCTCAGGATTTTTCCTGATTTCAGGATTTTTTTTTTTTTACAAATCTCCCTTTGCCTCAAACTTTTTTTGAAAGAAGAGAAGTAGTCACCAAGGAAAGAAAGAAGTAGCCTGTATTGTGTCCAAACCTCTAGTTTCATGTTTGTGGGGATATGGAGAGTCTGTAAATCCTCCAAAAAATATACATCCAGGAGGTTCAGGGGGATTTGTCCTCTAGACCAAAGGGAGACCCGGGCACGCTACCCATTTTTCAGGATTTTTAATTTTTTTCTTATTTGTGGATTTTGTGTCCTCTATTCGCATGGGATGTTCTCAAAATGGCTGATAACTTGAATATATACGACCCGTGAACTAGACTGCCTTGGTACAGCAAATTGCATGTGCAACTCATGACAACCTTAACCCTAACTCCCTAGACAACAAAGCCAGTTGGAGGATTTTGAAGGATTTTTATTGTTTTAGTACAATGCCTAGAGAGTTAGGGTTAATACAGACATTGTATGCATTAAAGGAAAAACCTCAGAACTGGTTGTCAAATCAAGTACCAGTTTTGAATACTTTGTATCGCTCAAACTGTTTTTTAATCACCGATTCTAAGTATCTTAGAAAACAAATTTTGACGATCTACATCAAGATGCATAGTCATACATGTAGATCTTAATTTCATTCATGGATGTAGCCCATTTGAAGTGGCAAAGTTTGAAAAAAATAGTAATGGCACTATGTTCTGTTGGCACACACAGAGCTGCCAACCAGTATGATTTTTTGTTGTATTTCGTACGATAAAACGATTAAAATGCGACATTACGATATACACGTAAAAAAATGCGATTTCTTTAAAAAATACCAACTAAAAATGTATATTGCCTGGTTACTATTTCTTTCCGGATGAAAGAACATTCAGTCTTGTGAGGAAAAACTGTACAGACTTTCGCCCAAGCATCAAGACAGAAACATTGTCAGATTTCCTCACCCAAAAAGTACTGAGCCAATCTAAGGGCAAATTATGTCATGAAGTAAAAGTTCAGTGACAAAGTGCTCCTGAAGTGCAAGAAGGCAGCTGCTCATTTCAACAGACAATAGGTGATGGCCACCTAATCTATGCTTGTGATTTGTTTGTTTATTAAGAAGAAGATTTTTGTGTTAAAAATAGTATTTTTTGGGATTGTGAATATGATTTTTTTGTCTGCTGGGGTTGGCAGCTCTGCACACAATGTTTCAAAGTCATTTGCACTTTTTTTTGCAAACTGCATCATGTCATTTTGCTGAAAGAATCTAGGTTTTCACATTGGAACAGCTGTGACTTGAATGTCAAGCCCCTTCGGCTAGGGGGAATAGCTCAAACTGTTTGTAATCACCGATTCCAAATATCTTAGAAAACAAATTACGACAATCTACATCCAGATACATGCATGGAGACCTGATCATTCATATGTGTAGCCAGTTTGTAGCTTGGCAAAGTTTGGGGGGAAAAAAAACATGATGGAAGCGTGTTTTGTGCGCAACCGAATTGGCTTCGGGGACAAACTGAGATTTAAAAAAAAAAGATTTATGGAACTTCGCCCCGAACAAGGTTAAAAGCCTCTCACGGTAGGGGGCTACAATAGAAGAAAAAAAAAGAAAAAAAAAGTGATAAGATTCAGAGGAGCTGAATGTGGGAATTGAGATTCCTCTTGAAACAGGATAGATTGTAGGATGGAGAGAAACATGCCCCGGGCAAGGAATTCCATAGAGGCGCAGTTAGTGGATGTCCTTGGATGCAACTAGATGTCTTTAATTCTGCACACTCTGACAGATGGTCACATTTAGACTGTTATGCATCCATAAAATTTGCTCGCAGGGTCCATTTATTTTCTCACAGCTGATTACTTTTGTTCAAAAAATTTCATGCCCTTTTGTATGTGTCTTAATTTTTTCAAGGCCTTTACACATAGAACACCATCGTGTACAAAATGTGAATATGTGTGTGTGTGTGTGCTGCATTAGAATTATGTATGCACGGATGGAAAGTAGACCAAGCTACAGAATTGATTTTTGTATTTTCGCGTGAGTGGACCAAATTAGTCTGGCTTTATTTTTTATTTATTAATTTTTTTTCTGGAATAGCGGTACTCATAACTGGCATTTGGCAAAGGCCTTGAAGTGCTCAACATTATTATTATCTTTCCTGGTACCATTTCGAGTTCCCGGGAAAAATACATTCCCCCCAGGTCTCCATTTATATACTCCTTGATGGAGAGACTATATTATGGTAAGGTGTTTTGCTCAAAGCTTCAAGTGTCACGAACCGTCTTGGCTAGGATTCGAACCCACGTTCCGAAGACTCCTCTATCGGTGCACTACATTAGACCAATATGAAGCTGTAACATTTCAGGACAGGTTTTCCTGTGGGTATTTTGAAGTGCAGTTTCCTGTGACATGACATTCCTTTTCCTATCAAATACTCCTTAAAAAAAAAAATTTTTTTGGAAAAAATTACTTTCCTTTCCCTGGAAAATAGCATTCCTTTTCCCAGAAAACCTGAATATGTTGTAGTGAAAGTGTAATATACATGTATGTTTGATCACACAAACATGTAGACCTCATCTGTTCTCTTGCTCTCTCTGTGTTTGTATCCCCACCCCCCATAGTCTGTCCCTGTCTCCTCCTCCTCCAAAGCCACGCCCACCTTCAGTCCGACGCATCGCAAATACAGGGCTGACGTCAGGTAAATGAAAGAAAGAAACAAAATGGACGCTAGGCAGCTTTTAAATAATGATAATGATAATAATAATAGCATAACAAGCATGAGATGTGTGCTCCTCTACCTGCCACCGCATGCTTCCTGTTATTACCCTCGGTATTGTGTAAGTTATGCGTATATTTCCTCTTTGTTTCTTTTGCTGCTTGTGGTCTCGGCGCTTTCAATAGCAAATAACATCTGTTTCCTGTTTTCAATCTTTCTAATGGTTTGTTTTGGATTATTTCATTAACCCTAACCACCCCAAACCCATCAAAATCCTCCAGGGGGCACTTTTTGCGCAAAAATTCAGCACTTTCAGAAACTGGTATTTTCACCTCTTCAAATGGGGCAAAATTACTACCTGGCAAGAAGTACAGGCCATAAGTGCTGAATATGAAAGATCAACGGAAATGCATGGTGCATTTTGAAGATAAAGGCATGTTTCCAAAAGTGCACTGATGGATTTTGGAGGATTTGGGAAGATTCCTAGCCAGAATACCTGGGGGGGGGGGGGGGTTAAGCCTTGTGCCTGTTAGTCTTGATATACAGTATACCACTGACACACCGACTCATGTCTGTGGTAGATGCGTATTCAATTTAGAATTTCCAATGCTTAACACACTCTTGCTACATGTACATGCATATCAACAGAAGTCTATTACATGTACCTACTGTACATAGAGCGTGCTACTCGTGTACTAACCTAGTCCACGGCACAGTACCAGAAGTCTGTTACCTACATGAAGTGTGCCACTCGTGTACTAACCTAGTCCACGGCACAGTACTCCAAGAACAATGGATTTGGCCCATTCGTGACGTTTTGTTCCACAAACTGACGCACAAGGTCTCAAAAAGATGCAATGCAGTGCGGTCCGGGAGACAAATACCCGGCATTTGAGAGAACTGTATCTCGCACGCGCACCTTAGCATTTATCGAATGCGCCCATTGTTCGCCACACAGAATGGTTTGCCTGTGTCTAGTTGATAAGATTGCGTCTAGTACTCTAGAAACTATCTTCGTGTGGAAACGCCTATCCTTTGATGCCCCACTGCAGACCAGACGGGGAACAAAACTCGTAACCAAGCTCGTTGTGCGTACGCGCATTTGGAGTACAATGCCGTGGTATGGATTACAGCAGGCTGTCACACTCCGTGTAGGTAATAGACTTCTGATATCATGTGATTGGGGACGAGTTTTCACATAGTAACCTCCAGCTCCGGTTCAGGAAAGTCTGGTCCCTTTATGCCGTACGTACACATTCATTGAAAACAGCGTATGGGTACTTGACTTCTCTATTGGGTCACTATGAAAAAGCTTGCTTCGAATCATGTGATGCAGCCACAGTGTGTTTAGTCTGTGGTATTCAAAATTTGAATACGCTCTTGTCACTGACTTGAGTCTGCGTTACCAGATTACATGTATGTATGTATGTCAAAGGTTACACACACAATTCTTAACACAAAAACGATACAATTATAACGTTTGAATAATTGCTGGTACGGCTTGAGGGAAGGTACAGCATTGGTGATTACAAGGGCCCAATTTCAGCTGAGCACACAAAACTTGCTAAGCACAGAATATTTGTGCTTAGCAAAAATAGGTTACCAACCGAATTGTCATGTAATGTATACTACTCAAAACAATTTAGGGAACACCGGATTTTTTAACATCAAATAGGTTTGAAATGTTCCATGAACCGGGATTTTCATTTGCAACCCCCTCTCTCTTTCAGCAGTCATGTCATGAAATGTGTAATCACTACATGCATCCGTTATCATCTGTTTCATTGTGCAGTTGTTTCTCATCAATTCTGTGAAACATTGTGTTTAGATGAAATAAATGATCTTGCTTTAACTGAGATTATTCCGGTGTTCCCTAAATTGTTTTGAGTAGTATATATATTACTTCCAGCAGGTCCTCAGGCTCAATTCTGCTAAGCAGATAAATTTGTTAAGCGATATTTTCTGATTAGCAGCTCTGTGAAATTTGGCCCAGATTATAAGCGAATTATTATCCTAAAGCTTAACATTGTGTAAACTTGGTACAATTATCAATCATTCTGAGAAATTATTCCATCTGAAGTGCTTTCATCTCAGAGAGAAACATTTGTTATGTTGAATTTAAACAATTATCCATCTCCCATATTTTGAAAAAAAAATTAGGGTTATTATTTATTTTAAAAAAAGAAAAAACAAAACAATTGTTTTGAAAAATTTAGGTGTCATTATTTTTCTTAAAAACACTTGGCACTTATTGTGATGAATTTCCAGGTTAGTTTTATGATTTATTTCTTGAAAACTAGAGGGTTGAAATGAACGTACGTCTCAAAATACCAATGTTGTACCTACCCTTAAACATTTGCAGAACATTTGAAGAACCTGGTTATATTAACAGTTTCTCCTTCACAGTGCGTTTGCTTTAACAAAAATCAAGAGACTCATCTTTTGATTCATCCTAACCATCTTGCTGCTTTGTTAATGCAATTTATACAAGAATTATCAGCAAAACGTATTGAGCTCATAAATATGATAGACGTTTCCACGGAGACCCTGCCAAGTCGGAGATGTTTCAC
The DNA here is from genome assembly GCA_029582265.1 of Zoroaster sp. YZ-2022. NCBI lineage: Eukaryota > Metazoa > Echinodermata > Asteroidea > Forcipulatida > Zoroasteridae > Zoroaster > Zoroaster sp. YZ-2022. The sequence continues at coordinate 12,588,985 of CM055824.1, forward strand.
TCCAATCAAAACTGATTTGAATGACAAATCATGAAGTCATTTAACGAATTCAGTTGACAAATCTTGAAGGACGTGTCACTGAGAATTAAGAACCGTTGTATCCTACGGCGATGGGATGATCCTACCCACTCATCCAAACATGCCAAGTTCTATTTCCGTCATCCGGCTCACTTCACTTCCAAGACAACAGAGTGAAAATTCAGATTACTTCTTCAGATCTATCCATTTAAAAAAAAAAAAATCATTAAAAATGTATACACATTGGTGGTGGTTTGTTTATAACAGACACTTTGACTGGTGAGATGGGTGGAGGAGGGGTGTAAATATACCCCCTGAGATTCCAGTAAGTTCTGCTCACCATAAATATGACGGTTTCATTTTGCTAAATTTGAATTCCACTTTCTTGTTATTTTACTCAAAAGGACCTCCAAATTTCCACTTAATCAAAAAAATAGACTATCCCTCCCCGTTCATTTTGGATTTACCATACATGTACCAGCAAATCAAAGAAATTTGAAAATGTTACTCACGTATGATGGTAACTCCTCATTAAGTCTTTCTTGTTTTTTGCCTGTGATAACGAATTGCATGAATTTGACAAAACTAGCCTGTTTGTATCCCTACTTCCCCAGCACACCTCACCACACCTCACCCATTTCCCTGCATACCCAACCCCATCAACCCCAATTGATTCCAATCCCAATTTATCCTACATGTGTTAGGGAGCAGTGCCAAAGCCATGGTACAGGCAAGCCTTTGAGAAGCCCCGCTAGGCCCAGGCTTTGCCCCAGGCTTTGCCCCAGGCTTTGCCCCATGCCTACAGGCCTATATAATCCGCTAGCTGAGCACAAATGAACCTTTATTAATGAATATATCTCAAAATAGCTCTTATTGTCAACACAGACTTGACTGACACCTCAGCTGTCTTTTGTTCACAACTGCAGCCAGTACAACGAGCTGTACTTGGCTGGGGCTAGGCCCTCCAGAAGCCCAGGTTATGTTGATTGGCTGTTACAGGGTTAGGACTCACAAAAGGCAGATGAGGAGGCCAGGTAGCCTGGGCCTGGCCGGGCTTCTCAAAGGTTTGGCTTTACCACAAATTGGGCCCTCTTTCCTTATGTAATTTACTCTTGTATTTGTGTTAGCCATTTTTGGCATGTTAGTGTAGTCATCGAACTTTTTTTGTGACACGATCTTCTAAATTTTGGGGAAAATATCAAAGCATGTAATTCATTGACATGAGTAGATTGTCATTTCTTTATACTGTAGTTACATTATTCATAGGTGTTTCTACATGTAAGTATATATTGTGACAGTAACAATTATTGATAAATGTTACACTAAGTAACTGAATGGAGTATGCTGGAAAATCTTGAGACCACATAATTATTTTCCCTGTGATTTGGCATCTCAACTAATTAACAAACCAAAAACGATATCATTGCTCATATACATATATATTTTTTCTTAATGATAAAATTTGATTTGTTTTCTTCAAACCTTAATCCTATCTATTCAAAGATTCAATCAGATATCATATAACACTTGTTTGAACATTTAATCAATTCAAAATAATTTCACCATAAGAAATTTACAATCTAGTTTCATCTCATACGTGTAAATGATTTTCTGAAATGTTCTTCAAAGTAAAACATCTTTTCTCGCTCATAGTGAAATATCAGATGTAAACGTGTTTTTTGGATTACTTACAATTGATGAATGATGATCATTTGCACACAGAGAGGATCAGCTTGATTTGGGTCTACCCTGCATGAGCAACCTTTCCTCGAACTAACTACAGCTTTTCAATTATTTGAGTTGTATATCTCCATATATGTATGTAGCCAGAGCATGTGTGCTTGCAATCAGCTAGCATGGCATTGATTGATTTTACATATTGTAGAACGATGTCAATCATGTGTTGTGCGTACAAAGATATTAAATCAGTACTGTCAGAAGTGTATTACATACATGAAATGTGGGCCCTGATGTATTAATTGCACTCCTGTATATTAAGGAAGGAGGGCCAAAGTCCTGGTACAGCCAAGCCTTTGACAAGCCCAGCTCGGCCCAAGCTAACTGGCCTCCTAATCTGTCATTTGTGTGTGGGCTAGGCCCTCCAGAAGCCTAGGTTATGTTGATTGGCAGGTACTGTATTATTAGAGGATTAGGACGAAAAAAAAGACGGATTAGGAGGCTAGATAGCATGGGTCTGCCAGGGCTTTTCAAAGGCTTGGCTGTACCACGAACTTGGCCCTCCTGCCTAAAATGACTCGTGCCATTCCCCCCACACACCTTTTGTTAACAAAAATATCGGAGACTTCCATTTTTGTGGCTTAAATGTTCAGTCAAATTTTTTTTTTTAAAGTCATTTACGGGTACATGTAGTTGGAACTGAAAAATGGAACCGGGTATTAGAACCGGGTATTAGTTTCGGGTATTAGTTTCGGTCGGGTGCCCGGGTACCCGGCACAGCCTTTAGTGTGCCAGTCATGAAATAACCTAGTCCATGGCATACTCCAAGAAGACTGGATGTGGGTCATGCCTTACATTGTATTTCCACAGATGGACCAGCAAGGTCTCGCAAAGAACCAGTGCGTCCTGGGTGAATTTTTTTTCCGGGCGTGTGCGAGTTGCACTTGACACATGTGTGTTTAATGTAAATGCATATATTAACCCTCCTGCAATACAAAACATTGCTTTTACCAGTCAAAAACGGTCATCTCGTTTTGACCTGTAAATGTACTTACCGTACTAAGGTTTGACAGTGTTTGACTTTTTAAGTGCACTAGATATACATGTACCTTGGCAAGTATATCAACATTTTGACTGATTTTGACCATTGCAGTCACGGAACATGTACATGTATTTATGCAACTCTGCTGTAGTAGCCCAGACGCATAAAGTTTTCATCCTGTTTTGTTCTGGAATATTTATAAGCAAGCAGCGTCGAGCGTTTGATCCCATGATGCTCTCGAGACAAGGTAGCCAAACTCGTTAACCACGTTTGTTATTCATGCGCACAGTTGAAGAATGCTGAGGTACATAGCAGACTGGCACACTTCATGTAGGTAATTGGCTTCTGATACTGTGTATACCAAGTTCCATATCTCATCATTGTCATATGGTGGCCATCATCATCATTAAAGGGGCAGTGTCGTCATGATCAGAGCAGACCTTCGACAGGGCATGGAATCGATGTCCTAGTTTAAGATTAACACAGTGACTGGAAATTACTGGCTCATTTATGCAGCAGCAACGGTAATATGACCTTATCATGTGGGGGTATTGTGGCAGTCATTGAGTTAATCTAAAAATACCACTCCGATTCCATGCCCTGTTGATCGTGATGATACTGTCCCATTATTTAGCATGATTATTATCGAGAAATGATCATGAGGATTTAAAAAAAAATTGTTTTAGTTATTTTTTCATCTTTAGATTATAAAGACTTCTATAAATTGTGAGACAAAATCTAAACATTTTCAATGCAGAAAGACAATTTTAAAAACAATGTTATGTATAAATTTGTTGGGATATTCCTCAACAGCATTACCATTTGATATTTGATAAATTTACCATTTGATATATTTACCATTTGATACCTGCCTGTATTACCCGTGTTTGTTTTTCAGAATCTTACCATCAAATTTTGGTTATAATCAGATCATTGGTAATTTCCGTTTAGAAAGAAAAACAAATATTTTGAAATGAAAAAAAAAAATGTTTGATTTAGTAGTAAATAAGGGACAAAATGGTTTTATGAAAGGGACCCATCACAAATTTTCACAGGACAATACTAAAAAAAACATGATTTTCAACATTAAAAAAAAAATTTTTTTGAAGTGCTTTTCTTTTTCCTACCAAAAAGTTTCCGGAAAATACCGGTTAACTCGGGCCAAACACAGGTGATACTTGTTCATCTTGAATCATTTTGATGTTTTTGAAGCATCTTGTCTCTTTGAGTTTCAGAAATATAACTAACCGTAAAACATGATTGCATGCTAACCCTTCCCCCTTTCCAGCACAACCCATTCATTCCCCCCCCCCCCACCCCATCGTACATCTCCCCATTTCGATGTTCCCTCGATCAACACTAACGAATGCTTTGATCATTTTTCTAACGTCTTATTCCCCACCTCTCTCCACCTCTCTCCACCTCAACCCGATCCGCTTTCCATCAGTTGTAAGATAAAGACTGCGTACGAGGAATACATACGTCTCCATCCTCTCAAGGTAGTGACTGGTTTTACTGTGTGTAGAAGTAATGGTTTGCTTCATGTGTATGGTACTTGGCATGGCACTCGGATGATTGTTACTATTCATATTTATAAGCACGTTGTCTCTTGGTGCAAGTTTTTTGTACGTGGTCTCCATTTCAGTCGCTGGATTTTTCTCTCGCCATGTGTAGGCAGTGGCAGTCCTACATGTACTTCTCACACTTTGATTTCCTCAAAGATTTCTCCGCACCAATGTCCTCTACAGGACACCGTAGTCCTCACTTTTTATTTCTTCAAGATTGTTGCACACTGGTGTCCTTTAGAGGACACTGTAGTAATCTTTTTGGGTTCATAATTATTTTAAGTTCATACGCATCGGAGTAGCAAGCTACAATCCTTTACATTATTTAGTTTTTGTCAGGCGCTGTGTAAAGATTTACACAAATAGTTTAGGAGACTATGATATCTGGTCCCTACTTTCACGAACAGGGTCAATGATACTGTTCCGTTTGGGAGATATTTTTATCCTGATTGAAACCATCTTCTCCCAATGAGGATACCAATAGGCCCCAATCAGGAATCCATTGTATGGGTGACAACCGTGTGTTCATTATTATCACTCGTTATGGTTTATATCAACTATACTTCCCCGATTGGGAGATACTTTTATCCCGAATGAGACCCTATTCTCCCAATGAGGATATTAATAGACCCAATCGGTAATACATTGGGTGACAACACATTTTCCTAACACACAGGGGTCAATGTTAATTTTATTATCCTGATTGGGAGATTCTGTTATCCCGATTGGGTGATACTGTTATTCCGATTGGGAGATACTGTTATCCCGATTGGGAGATACTGTTATCCTGATTGGAGTACTGGTCTCCCAATGAGGATACCAAGTGGACCCAATCAGGAATTCATTGGGTGACAACGACACCTTCTACCTTACATGTAGTTTCCACAATGACCCATGGTTCCCCACATTGCTGCTTAATGGTTTTTCACAAGATTAATTGATTTTTTTCCCTTCAATTTTAACATTAAATCACTGTAAATTTTCCTCTCCACATCCATCAAGTTACCTCCATTGATTCATTCAAATCTCTCTTTCATCCAATCTCATCTGACGTAAATTGTTGTCACGCGCTTTGAAACGTCTGTATTATACGCTATATCAGTGTGATATAATATTCTTATTTAATGAATTTTAATCTTTGTATTCAAGTGCTAATGTAAGACGTCTCGTTGTCCTCAATGATGCAGAGACATCTATGTCTTCATGAGAACTTGTTTTTCAGCTATTTAGTTATTGAGTATTAGTTTGCTGTGATGTCCAAATGGAAAACATTATCTAGAAGTTATACCATTCAATCACTATATGCATACACCAGGATAAGATCCCCAAATTAAATATTTCTCCAAATTACATTTTTCTGGATTTGCACAGACACACTACACATGAATTATTCATCAACGAAAAGTACGATTTCTTAAAAATTACCAGTTTCTCAAAAATAATTTTTTTTTACTAAAATGAGAAAAAGCCTGAAAACACTTGTTTTATCACTTCCTAAACTTTTAATTCTATAAGTTTAGTTTTTATAAGTTTGTATTTTAACAACAAATCCCTCCATTCCAGATGTTACTTGATAAGGATAATTAAGCATTGTTCTTTAAACAAAGTACAAACATTTCTCATTGTGTGTTGCCGTATATATGCACAGTTTCAGGCAGAATCTTGTCTATGTATTCAACGTCAGGATTTCATGACGTCAGATTTAGTGTCGTAAGTTCTTGTTTTTTTTCAATCTCCGGATTTCTTGTTGATTGGCTTTCGTATTTCATCCATTCATTCTCATCAGATATGGTTCTACGACAGTTTGAAGTGCAGTGTGCATGCTCTTAATGTTTTTTTGCTAATTGACGGCAGTTTGAATATTGCATATAAAATTACATGCGAAATCTGTTTATCTTTGTATGCATCCAAGATCATAAATTGTTTATGAATTTTTCTGTAGCAATGGCTGATTAGGCATAGATCATACAAGATACTGCATCTCTACCCCCTTCCCCCAAACAAAATAATAGTAATAATAATTAAAATAAACATACTAACAATAACATAATAAATAAATGAAGACAGTTTTATAATAATGTAGATGTCTTGAGTGATATGAACAAAAAATGTATCCCTGAAATACAACAAACTCCGAAATTACCTCCAAAATGGGCTCCATTAATTAACCCTAACTCCCGAGACAACAAAGCCAGTTGGAGGAGTTTGAAGGATTTTTATTGTTTTAGTACAATGCCTAGGGAGTTAGGGTTAATCCTCCTATAGTGGCTATAGAGGTCAAAACTGCCTGTTTTGACTGTTGACCCAAATGTGCCCACCGGGGCATTTTTTGACTGGTTTTTAACTGTCATTTTGACCACCCTGAACAATACCAGACAATGCTTTTACCAGTCAAAAACGGTCGACTCATGTTGACATGTAAATGTACTTAGTACATGCAAAGTTTGACACTGTTTGACTTTTTAGTGCACTAGATATACCTTGGCAACATTTTGACAGATTTTGACCCTTGCAGTCATAGGAGGGTTAACAAAACCCCCTTGTTGCGACATTAAAAATTCCCCCTTTTGAACATTGCTTAATCGCCCTCAGCTATAGATATTTTTCATTATTTTAGCTTATTAGGTCATTCATGGTGCTTACATCTACGTATGTACTGTTTAAAAAAAAAAAAAAAAAAAAAAAAAAAAAAAAATTTGAATGATATGCATGCATGAATGAATGCATGGTGTGTACAAACACTATTTCTTACTATAACTTTATACATCTAAATTAAGCATAAAGAAGTTCAAATGATTGCTTGTTTTCAAACTTTGAGTATATTCTTTAAGTGTATTGCCTTAAAGGGGCAGTATAGTCACAATCAAAGCATATTTTCAACAGGGCATGGAATCAGTGTCCTAGTTTTAAGATGAACACAGTGACTGAAAGTTATTGGCCCATGTAAATGTATGCAGCAGCAACGGTAATATGAACTTATCATGTGGGGTATTATGGCAGTCACTCAGTTAATCCAAAAACGGCACTCCGATTCCATGCCCCATTGATAGTGACGATACTGCCCCTTTAATTATGAATTTGAACCTCTGAGATCAGTACCAGTGCTCAACGCTGCGTTATACAGCCGGATGTCAATCTTAATTGTACATTTCTTTATACATTCCAGTATGCCAATATGAATGCCTTTTAAATATCTAAGTACAAAACACACATGTACATGTACATATATATGTACATGTACATGTTAGTTTCTTCTGCAGTGAACAATTCATTTGTATCACAAAGCAAAAATCAGGCCTGTGATTTCTCAGGATTTTTCCTGATTTCATGATTTTTACAAATCTTCCTTTGCCTCAAGATATTCTTGAAAGAAGGCAAGTATTGTGTCCACCTCTAGTTTCATATTTGTGGGGGATGTGGAGAGTCTGTAAATCCTCCAAAAATGAAACATCCAGGAGGTTCAGGGGGGCTTTGTCCTCTAGACCAAAGGGAGACCCAGGCCTGCTGCCCATTTTTCAGGATTTTTTACTTTTGTCAAATCACAACCGTGAAAAATGCCTCACAAAACATGCTGATCAAGATTTGCGATTCAAAATTAGCATAGAATGCAAATTTGTTTTTAAATACTGACAAAGATCCCGCTCTGCACATGTCAAATGTTACATATTTGCAACATTTGGGTTGATATCTAGTAGATTTTTTTGAAGATTTGGAATGTTTTTTTTTGTGTGTGTGGGTTTATGACACAACATACAGTCTTTGTCCTATTGAATTAACCACATTGTTGACTGATATTATCCAGTATCAGTCAACAAGTTAACAAATTAGATTTGAGTTGGAAATGTTTGTTTGTTTCCCCCCCCCCCCCCCAATTTCCCTGAAATCAGTACTGTATCTCCTGATAAAAACTTCACGCTGAATAGAACATGTATTTATGCAAAATCTGTTTGCGTTCATGGCAAAAGTACAATACTCAAAGTAATATAACAGACGCCAGCTAATATATAATATTTCTTTCCTGCTGTCTTTCAAGATCTTCGTATGGTCGTCATAGTCATGTAGTTTTCAGAATGATTTTATTTTCTACCTATTTTCTGTCTGCGGGTCATTCCACCAGGTTGGGGCAAGCTTTGTGACATGGTGTCCTTGTTACGTAGGTAGATGTACCATTCATTATCCTTATTATGAGTGCACATTCTCAGTTCTTCAAATTGGAATGAAATATCTGTGCCGTGAATAGGAAGTTACAATAATGTTAATTAGGAGTCATGATAAATGATAATAAATGGTACATTTACCTACATGTACGTAACAAGGGACACCTACCACAAAGCTAGCCCCAACCTGGTGGAATGACCCCATGGATTAACACATTAATAGCTTGCTTGCTGTTTCTGTTGAGACTAACAAAACAAAACCAGCAATTAACTTTAAAAGTATCTTTTTGCTTGCATTTCTTTCCAAACAAGATACTTTGCATTCAATTATATATAGAAACTGAATTCAGAAATTTCCATGCTTGTTTTTGAAGATAAAATATATTGCCCATATTTCTTTTTATTTTTCCAGCAATTTATGGCAAATTTGTTTATATTCTGAAAATGGAAGCGTACAACAAATAATATTTAAAAAATTGAAATTATTTCCCAAATTTTGTCAAAAGTATGGTTTAACAATTTGTTATAAAGTGCCTTAGAATTGAACTTATAATGGGTCCTGAATTCATTTCAGGGCATAAATACTGTAAACCGTACTTCCTGACAAATGTTTGTTATGAAATGTGTTTTAAGTACAGTATATTTGTTTCCTTCTACAATGAAAAGAACAATTTGTAGATTAAAAAAGGAAATTGCCTAAAACACATGTTATGCATCTTTAGGGAGGAAGGCCAAAGTCGTGGTACAGCCAAGTCTTTGAGAAACCTCAAAAATTTGCTCAAGAAATTCAGCAATATATTTTTTCACGATTATTTTCACCCCTCATTGAAGCAAACTGGACTGATAACTAACTGTCGTCTTTTGAGTAATCCAGCTAATTAAACCTTCCTTTTGGTTCTTGCTTGGCAGGGAGGGCAATCGAAGGAGAAACTCCCTACTATGACGTCTCGTCAGAGCAGCCCCCTCAAAGTAGGCCACTCACCAACATCGCCAGAACCGCCAACTGACTTGGCCAGCCTCGGCAAGCACATGGAGGTATCGCCGCCTGAAAGCAGACGCCGCCCTCGAAGCACCGAGGCTTTGCCACCAGGCCAGTGTTCCTCAGAGTGGGAGAAAAACAGTACGTCTCCAAAAGCCAGGAAGACGCCAAAAGCCAGGAAGTCGCCAAAGTCCAAGAGCTCAAGTCCGACAATAACTGATAATGGTTTGCATTCCCACGATTCGGCAATTCCCCAGAACTCTAGTAGTTATTCCCACGATGCAGCGGCTAATCAAGAATCCCAGAATATGCCGTCTTCCCCAGGTCACAAGGGAAAGCCTCCATTGGCCGTCAATCAAAATATAAAACCAAGTGGATTGAAGAAACGGGTAAGTCGATCAAAGCTGATACAGCCAGCCTCGTACAAGACCAAGGCATCCGGTTCTCAAGACAGTCTTCAGTCAGATGGGTCCCAGCCGGATGAAGGAAGACAGCCTACCGAGGACCGGAGAGGGGGACCCCTGAAGCGACAACTGATGTACTCGCAGGCGCCGAAGAATGCGCAGTCGGGTAGACAAGCGTCGCTCGAGTTCCAACAGAAAAACATCAAAGAGGTCAACGGCAGTACCGACGGGATCCCCAAACTGAAGGAAATCCGTATGATGACCAGCCAGCAGCCGCCTGGAAAAAGTCTGAAAGTAACACCGGGACAGGTCCAGAATGACACCCCGTTGCAGGTTGATCAGGGCGAGAATGGCGGTCTGCCGGCGTCTAAGTTGCCGTCGCTTCTACGGATGCCCAAGATGGCCACAGCGATTAAGCAAGAGCTACCAACCAATTACAGAGGTCCTACTGAAAGACAGCCCCAGCTCATCGATGCCAACTCTAACCCAGTCCCTCAGCAGAACGGCATTCCTTCCAAGATGTCCGGCTTGCAGCAGCCCCAGACGACCAGGATAACCGAGCAGTCCTTGACGACGGACCAAAGGCAACCAAAGGTGGTATCTATCCCCGCAGGTCCGGTTGGTCGTGGGAAGCAACTCCCGGAGCTAGCCAACTCTCGCTCATCTCAATCACCTGAGAGGGACACCTCCGAGGAGGAGAAAATCTCCCCACCTTCATCCCCAAGGTCAAGGGGGCAACCGAGCAGCAAGATTACCGCACAAGTTCGGGGAAGGGGGGCAAGCAGGCTACCACGTGGATCAGGCATCCCCACAAGGAGAACCAATAATTCTTAAGGTGTGTAGTTCAAATGTCGGGTCACAAGGCAGGGAAATCAGAATGACCGGATTAAGGTATATTAAGGGAGGAGGGCCAAAGTCGTGGTACAGCGAAGACTTTGAGGAGCCCGGCCAGGCCCAGGCTTTTCACAGGCCCAGAGGTCTATAGAATCCCCTAGCTGAGCTCAAAGTACCATTTACTAATGAATAGATAAGTAAGACTAATTGCGGTGACACCATGTGAAATTCTCAATTGAGTAGTAATTAGTTCTGAAAAGAACTGGAGGTTACAACTCGACGTTTCGATCAGTGTGTTCTGATCGTCCTCAGGAGAATGGATAGATCTCAAATAGCTCTTATTGTTAACTCTTATTGTTAACACAGACTTGACTGACACCTCAGCTGTCTTTTGTTCACAACCCGCAGCCATTATAATGAGCTCTTACTTGGCTGGGCTAGGCCCTCCAGGTTATGTTGATTGGCAGGCACTGTATTGTTACAGGGTTAGGACTAAAAAAAAAGACAGATTAGGAGGCCAGGGAGCCTGGGCCTGGCCGGCCTTCTCAAAGGCTTGGCAGCACCATGACTTTGGTCTCCTCCGTAAGATTATCAAGGGAAGAGGAGATTAAGAGAAGAGGGGATCAGGATTAGCTGCGAAGGGCTGGTGGCAAGGGTATATCCATTTTTAAGATTTTTAAGACCATACAAAATGGTAAATATTTTCAACCCTAATTTAAAAAGTAAGTAATTCTAAGTAGGAATCACCAAAAATAAGACTTTCATTATTTTTCTTTAACCCTTCAAAAACCTGTGAAAATGTACTTCGCTACTACCGCGAACGACAGGCCCGAAACAAAAGCCGTCAGGGAACACTTTCACTGAGCCTATTTTGATGACGTACATTTACGGGAGGGCGAACGCGACAACTGTTTACTGCGGTACGTTTTGTACACAAAGCATATTACATCACGTACAGCTGCAAAAATAAGTTTACCAACTACGACTTTCAAAAGTGTTTTTGAAGAAGTTTCCAAAAGTAGTACTGACCAATTGTGTTGTTCCTCATCGTCATTTGATGGAGATTATACTGATGCCAAAGTTGGTGATATAAGTGACATAGAATCGTATCAATTAAGCCTGGAATGGACGAAATCCAGTCGAAAATGGCGAAGCCGAGGAAAGATCTTGAGTCCGGCATAAGCGCACATAATGGTACCCTATTTTTATTGCTTTTTACGAACAAATATTCTAAGAGCAACGAAAGTTTTGAATGTCCAGTATTTGATTTGTTGAATTTTGTTATCAGGAAAGTTAATCTCACTGCAAAATGTGTCCAAATTGTTCTTGTTTTGTGCTGATAAAAAATAATCCTTTGGTGATCTTGCCGGTGGTGTCAACCAGACTAATAGTTTGACAATGACCCGGCCCCACGTACGTATACGTATATCCACACTGCACTGGAAACTTACGGGCACAGACGCACACATACATGAGTTGCACGTCAAGGGGAATCCCATACACACATGTACATGTACGGCCATGGACAATGCGGCGGCAGCCAGACCGTTGTTAAGAAGGCTCCTTTCAAGCTCCCGTAAAAGTACGTCATAAAAATAGGAAAAATGTTTGCTGCCACCACGGGCCGCAATTGTCCAACAGACGTCGCGAATTTCAACCGCTGGAATTTTGGCTGAAAATCATGATTTTTTTCAGCAATTTCTGGTTTGTTTTAATGTTTTTTGGAATAGCATATAAATAACTAAATACATACTGAACAATTTTGAGTAAAAAAATCATGGCACTTTGTATGGACTTTAAAAGGGTGTAATCGATTGCAACAGGGTAATGGTGTGGAAAGGCTTACATGTAGGAAAGTGTGCTATACGTTGATTATCGGGTACAGGAGTTGCAGAAATTTAATTGAAAGCTCTGAAATGCCAATGATATTGTAATTGCCCTTCTGATAAAATGTTGAGCCTTAAAGGTCGCCATTTCTTAAAAAAATTTTTTTTTTTAAATTACCCATCTGGGATATTTAAAATCAAAGTTGAAGAGTTCTCACCAAGTGTCAGCAGAATCACCGACTTTCAACAGGGCATGGAATAAGATGAACACAGTGACAGAAAATTACTGGGTCATTTATACAGCAGCAACGGTAATATGTTCTTATCACGTGGGGTATTATCTTCAGTCACTGGGTTAATCTGAAATTAGCACTCCGATTCCATGCCCTATTGATCGTGACGATAGTGTCCGTTTAATGTAATTAAATTTGCCAAAATCGAAATTATTATATACGTATTGCCAAGCGATGATACATGTAGTTTTGATGTATAAACTGGAATCGATTGAAATTCCTGCATTCCAGTCCCAGCTTGAAATGAAGAAAACCACCACTGTTTGCGTTTCAGACCCTTGTCGATTCAGTGTAAACATGATCGGCTCCGTGCATAAGCTGTTGAGGGCGCCATGTTACCTGATCGTCGGTGCAGCAACATTGCGTCACCTATTAGAAAGTAATTGCAATTGACGTGCATACACAACAAATTCTTTAGAGATCACTGACTGTCTGAAATACAATTGGGAGTCAGGAGCTAGAAATTTGTCAAGCGGATCGGGAGGGGTGGGGAACAATCATTATTTTGTTACTGGACTTTATACTGTGCGGTACTCCACATCTTGATTTTTCTAATACACAAGACTATGGGACTCAAAATGAAGCTTGTGTCGAGGGATGCCAGTTTTCCGGCCTTTGCCGGAATTCCGGCTTTTTCATTTTTTTCCCAAAGAAATCTGGCACTTCGTCTTTCGTCTGGCCGTCATGGTGATCGCAACGTGATCATAAAGATTCCATTTTGCGGCCCACATTTTCTGAAATTTTTGACTGATTTTACTCAACTTGGCTCCCATAATGGAGGTCGGAAGAGGTTTGGATCTGAAAAAAACAAAAACTCAATGCTAGTGTAAAGAACAGGTTCAGTTGGTGTTGGCTTGAATCAAAAGACGACGAGGGATATTTTCTTTCAGTGCGATGAATGAATGTTCGCTCTTCATTTGTGGGAAAACATTTTTCCGGCTCTGGAGCAAAGAGCTACTGGCATCCCTGTTGTGTCCAGAATAGCCTGGTGCATGTGAAACAACTATGATGATATCTAAATGGAAGTCAGGGAACAATGCACACATTGTGATGAAGGGTCTAGTTTAACCTGTGGTGGATTTCGGACATTTCCAAGCTTATTTTTGTAAATACTTGTACAACGAATATCGACATGGTGTACAATTTTGCTGCTATTGTCTGTGTGTATCAAAATGTAATATGATGTAAATTTTATGTTAAAGCTTTATTGAACAGATTACACTCTATGTAATAATGTAAGATTAAATTTATCATAGCTTATTAGATGAAACACCTTATCCAAACATTGGAAAATCATAGATGAGCAATTTGTATGTCGCCAATAAGGCTGTGCCGGGTATCGGGATACCCGACCGAAACTGTCATTACCCGGTTACAATTTTTCAGGTTTCAATTACCCGTAAACGACTTATTAAAATTCTGACTAAACATTTCAGCCACACAAATGGAAGTCTCCGATTTTATTTTTTAAAAAACAAAATGTGTGTGGTGAATGGGGATGCTACGAGTCATTCTTAAAATAGAGACGGGAAATTATTACAGTAAGTCCACATTTATTATGACTCTGATAAAACAAGAGAATCTTGTGTTCATATTGTTTTTTTTTTATACATTCGGGAGTATTTATGTGTTTTTACAAAATTGTTTACAGGTGCCCGGGTATCCGATTCCCTGGGTATCTGGTTCCCTGAGTATCTGGTTCCCTGAGTATCTGGTTCCCTGGGTATCCGATTCCCTGGGTATCTGGTTCCCTGGGTATCTGGTTCCCTGGGTATCTGGTTCCGTGGGTATCCGGTTCCCTGGGTATCCGGTTCCCTGGGTATCTGGTTCCCTGGGTATCTGGTTCCCGAAATAACCGAAAACGCACAGCCTTAGTTGCCAAGAAGCCTGACATTTTTCCAAATATGAAACGTAAGACAAAGAGGTTTCTCCTTCCGAGAATTCAAATAATAAATATACAATGTAACTTTGTGGACTGTCCAAAAATATTAAAGGTAAGGTGCGGGAATTAGTAATTTACAAATGAAATGAAATTAAACTTGCTTGGTGTTGAGCTGATGATGTTATCAATCTTTCCTATAAATACATTTATCTGAGGTGCTGTCGCTTTCCAAAAAAAAAAAGTGAAATAATTTCACGAAAAGTCACAATGATCTTGAAAATGTTGCATAAATTAACTTAATAAGGGATGGTACAACATTGGTTATGACCTCGGGCCAATTTTGCTGAGAACACCAATTTGCTAAGCATAGAAAAATTATGCTTAGCCACAAATGCCAAAACACCAGCCAAATGCCAAAACACCAGCCAAATGCCAAAATACCAGCCGTGGAGTGCCATGGTCGAGCGGTTTAGTGCATCGGATTTGTGTTCTGGTGGCTGAGTCGTCAGAATATGGGTTCGAATCCTGACCGCGACCATGGTGCTTGTGTTCTTGAGCATGACACTTTACCATAATTGCTTCTCTCCACCCAGGGGTAAATGGGTACCTGTGAGGGCAGAGTTGGTTGTTGTGTTTGATTAGCCCTATATGCGCTGTAATGGCAGCAATTGAGCTGTATACTCCCCACGGAGCTGAGATGGTTTCAGGAATGATTTATGCACCTGATGAACAGGGGTAATAATATAATGCACCTTGATACCTTGTTTAAGAGCGCTTTAAAAATGCCCTACATTATTATTATTATTATTAAATTGTCACGTAATGTTTATTGCATCTGGCTGGTTCTCAGCTTAGCATCTCAAAATCATCAAAAATTTCAGAATTATTATTTGAAAGCTAACTTGATGTGAAGTTATTAAAGGGACAGTATCATCACGACCAGAGCAAACTTTCAACAGGGCATGGAATTGGTGTCATAGTTTGTGATGGACACAATGACTGAAAATTACTGGCTCATTTATGGGGTATTATTTTCAGTCACTGAGTTGTGGGGTGTCATGGTCGAGCGGTTTAGTGCATCAGATTTGTGTTCTGATGGCTGAGTCGTCAGAGTGTGTGAGTTCGAATCCTTGCCGCGACCATGGTGCTTGTGTCCTTGAGCAAGACACTTTACCATAATTGCTGCGAGGGCCGAATTGAATCCAGCCACTGGAGGATGTACAAGCCAGTGCACGCTTAGTGCCGGTCCCAAGCCTGGATAAATGGGAGGGTTGCGTCAGGAAGGGCATCCGGCGTAAAACCTATGCCAAATCAAATATGCGGATCATGATCCGCTGTAGCGACCCCTAACGGGAGCAGCCGAAAGAGGAAGAAGAAGATTTTCAGTCACTGAGTTAATCTAAAACTAGCACTCTGATTCCATGCCCTGTTGATCGTGACGATACTGTCCCTTTATCATGTGAAGAAAAAAAAAAACATTTTCAAATACTTGTCAGATATTTGCTCAATGTGTTTTCTGTACAAAAATTTGAATACTTTTTTACTTTCCTCATGAAAACATTCAGCTGAAACTTTCACAGGTTGGTTGTTTTAAATGTCATTTTAAAGTAAAAGAAAGTAAGCATACTCAAAGAAATAGTTTTTCAAACATTATCAATGTTGAACCATCCCTTTAATCAAAATCTAGATCAGTTTGGAAAAAAATATTGATGATAAGGCCCCCCCCCCCCCCCCCAAAAAAAAGCCTCTGGTTTCTGGTCATCTTCAAAATTGTGGTGACGCGTTTTGTTTGTTTGTTTTGTTTTGTTTTGTTTTTTGTTTTTTGTTTTTTTGGTAATCTTTTTTTTTCCCAACAGGGAAATGCATGATACATGTATACACGGACACCCAATTTCCCATACACAAAGTATGTTGGCTAAAGAGCCACAAATCGAGCAAACGTTCATACCCATGTGTGATAAAAAGTCGTTTAAACCACAGCATGGCAGAATTCCAATTGATCCAGCAATTTTGGCTGCAATTGGACATTGTTTCATAGCAAAAAAAAAAAAAAAAAAGGAAATTAAAAATGCAGACGCGACGCACACGGAGACCAGAAACCAGACTTTTTATGGACCTAAATCAAAATATATTATATATATTTCCTCATCACAAAAATTGTCAACATTTTTGGAAAATTATTGGAGTAAACAAATTTGGTTAACAATGCTTAATCTCATTTATTTTTCACAAAATCTCATAACTATATTTCTAACCATGCAAACAAATTGCATTTTTAATTACTTGTGCTGACAATACTATTTTAAATGTTTTTCGATATGAATATGTTTCCTCACATGGATTTCCTTGGAATTGTCAAAAAGTTTTGGAAAATTAATCTAAAGTTAAGCACTGTTTCAATATTTGATTGGATTAAATCAATTGGTTAACAATGCAACATTTATTATTCCCAAACCTCATTACCATATGTATAAGCACACAAAGAAATTGAATTTTTAATCACCACTTGTTCATTACTATGTCATATAAATGTATGTTTATGTGCTCTGTGCAATGTCTTGTACATGGAGATCATGTATCTTAAAAGCTGTGTTAAAAATTAAATAGCTCTGTGATCGTATAAACCAAAGTTCTTAGTTTTGTTTATATTTGTGCAAAGATTGTAAGGTGTGAGTATAAGACTTCCTAAGTGCACGCATGCAACTTTTCAGCTGATTTCCTCTTTAGTATCTTAGTGCCATAGAAAACTTTAAAACAAAGTACAAAGTTTTGTGTGCCTTACCGACATAAAACACAATAAAGAGGGCCACTTTCCTACCGTCACATTAGCAGTTTTTCTAATGGTTGTAATTTTTTTTTAAATATCTGAAACCACCCAAAAAGAATTTCAACATTTGAATAGACATGCATGCTTATCCCAAAGATAATTTGAGTTGATTATTACTATTATTTTTTTAATTACCCTAAAATTTCCATCAACAAATGGACGGAAAAGTGAGGTAACTTTTTCCGTCCAATTTTTATGGAAATTTGAGGGTAAAAAAATAAATAAAAAATAAATAAATAAAATAAATCAACTCAAATTAGTTCTAGTATAAGCCTGCATGTCCATTCACATGTTGAAACACTTTTTGGTTGGTTTCAGGTACTTAAAAATAAATAACTACCATTGGAAAAACTGCTAACGTGACGGATGCAAAGTGGCCCCCTTTATTGTGTTTTATGTCTACCATTTCCCCTTTTTTTTGCAATTACAGAAATCCATGAGTGTTCTACCAAAAAAATAAAAGTGACAATATTGTCACGATCAGAGCAGACTTTCAACAGGGCACGGAATCTTTGTCCTCTTTGAACACAGTGACTGAACATTACTGGCTCATTTATGCAGCAGCAACGGTAATGTGACCTTATCATGTGGGGTATTATTTTCATTCACTGAGTTAGTCTAAAACTAGCACTCGGATTCCATGCCCTGTTGATTGTGACAATACTGCCCCTTGAAATAAAATAAAACATTTTAGATGTGTTCAACTGGGTCAGAGTCATCGTCTGTGTTAACTTGAAGCAACTCCAAAGCATATTATTTTAAGGCAACAAATGACAAAAATCACCTTACATTTCCTTAAAATGTTGACAGATATTTGAATGATGTAAGCCTTCTTGAATTTTGCCTCAAAGATGATTTGAAATTGTCTGAAAGTCACACAGGAGACTTCCTAGTCCAAACTCTGTTAGTTTTCAACTGGGCTAGGAGCATCTCCTGTGTGAATTTGTAAAAAAAAATCCAATCCGTTTCATTTTTTAGGCAAAATTAAGATAAATTTAACAAGGGGTAAGCCTTGTATTTTTGTCAGAATTTCGACCAAAATTTGTAATGAGATTTATAGATGTCTTCAAACTGGGCACCTCCAAATCATTTAATTAAGGGGCAGGCTAAAATGATTTCCAAAGGGTAAGCCTTGCATTTTTGTCGGAATTTTGACCAAAAAATGAGAATAAACTCTATAGATGTTTTCAAACTGGGCCAAGGGCTGCTTGGGGGTAAGCCTTATATTTTTAGCAAGGGTAAGCTTAGCATTTTTTCAAATTTCCAGCAATAATTTGAAAGAACTGAAACTCAACGTATGTCTTCAACTGGGCCAGGGACATCTCCTGGGTGAATTCCAAGGGGTTAGCCCAGCAGTTTCTTTCTCCAAATTGTTATGAATACTTGAAATGAGCTGACACTGCAGATATCATTAACTGGGCCAGGGACATGTCATGTTTGAATTTGATGCAAATCCAAACAGTCTCATTTTTGAGGCAAAAACACAAGGGGTAAGTCTTACAATTTTATCAAAGGGTAAGCCTTGATTTTTTATTTTAATATCAAGCAATAATTTTAAGCATATTATTTTTGAGGCAAGGTTGAGAAAAAGTATAAGCATTTGTAGAAAATGTCGAGGCAAAAATAGTTTTCTCAAAATCTTCGACCAAAAGAGCTGAAACTCTATGTTTGTCTCAAAATTGAGAAAAATAACAAGGGGGTAAACCTTGCATTTTTGTCAGAGCTGAAACTGTATGTTACTTTTGTTAGTATTCAACCAGGCTAGGGGCATCTCCTGTGTGAATTTCTAAAAAATCCAATCCATTTCATTTTTGAGGCAAAATTTAGATATTTTTGTCAGAATTTCGATCAATTTTTTTTCTTCTTTTGAGGCAAAAACACAAGGGGTAAGGCTTACAATTTTATCAAAGGGTAAGCCTTGATTTTTTATTTTAATATCAACCAAAAATTTTAAGCAAATTTTTTTTGAGGCAAGGTTGAGAAACATAAGCATTGTTTTCTCAAAATCTTCGACCAAAAGAGATGAAATGTATATTTGTCTTCAACTAGGCTAGTAACATCTCCTGTGTGTATTTGTAAAGAATCCATTCCATTTCATTTTTGAGGCAAAATTAAGATCAATTACAAGGGGTAAGCCTTGATTTTTGTCAGAATTTCGACCAAAAGTTTTAATGAGAATAAACTCTACAGACAGATGTCTTCAAACTGGGTAGCTCCAAATCATTTAATTGAGGGGCAAAGCTAAAATTATTTCCAAGGGGTAAGCCTTGCATTTTTGTCCAAATTTTGACCAAAAATTGTAATGAGAATAAACTCTACAGATGTCTTCAAACTGGGCCAAGTGCACCTTGGGGTAAAGCCTTGTATTTTTTCTCTTCAAATTTCCAGCAATAACTTGAATGAACTAAAACTCAACATGTCTTCAGCTGGGCCAGGGACATCTCCTGGGTGAATTTGAAGCACATCCATTTTCGAGGCTAAGACACAAGACTTACATTTTTATTTCCAAGCAGTTTCTTTCTCCAAATTTTTAGGAATAATTGAAATGAGCTGAAACTCTGCAGATATTTTTAACTGGGCCAGGAACATCTCCTGTGTGAATTTGATGCAAATCCAAACCGTCTCATTTTTAAGGCAAAAATCACAAATCGCCTTACCGATTTTTTCCCCCAACAATTTTGAACAAATATTTTACTGAGTAATGTTTCAACTGAGGCCCAGATGCCAGTTTGATGAAGCAAATTCAAAGAATCTTATCTTTAAAGCTAAAAATCATAAAAACCAGAAGGGGTAAGCCTTGCATCTTTATTTTTCCAACCTGAAATATGTGGTACGTGTATACGCGGTTATTGGAACCAGACTATCAAGTACAGTGGCTAAGAGAGGCCTCACAAATCAGGCAAATGTTCATACCCCTTTGTGAAAAAGTCATTTAAAACACAGCATGGCAGAAGTCCAATCGATCCAGCAATTTTGGCTGCAATTGGACATCGTTTCATAGCAAAAAAAATCAGAAAACTAAAAATGCTGACGCACAGGTCTGAGGCGACGTGCGTGGAGGCCAGAAACCAGAGATTTTTTGTGGGCTTTATTAATGGCCACAAAAACAGATTATTGAGTTTGGGGGGAAACAAAAAAATGAAATGAAAAAAAACATTACAACATCAAGACAGATCATGTCCTTCAGCTCACATTTCAGGCCACATAAATGAAGTTACGGAGAACTACTTTTGTTTCCAATGGCTACATGCCTAACCATTTATTTTCAAACAAGTTAATAAATATAACTACAACAAAGCATAATTTATTGCTTTTAATACATTGGATAAAATACCATTGCACATCTTAACTATAGTGCTTCCAAATGAGGCTAAACGATTGCTATAGGTTCGACAAAGCACTGACGACTTACCATAGCTCACCCCCCATATTACATAGCTCACCCCCCTTATTATGACCTCCGTTGCCCTGGTCTTGGCCTTGGTGCCCCATTACAAATGTTCCCAGAGACATTCTGATATTCTAATGGAAGTGCCTTTTACTCAGGAACAGTGGCCATGTCCCTACAAGAATGAAATGTTCGGCCTGGTTACATGTGCTTACCAATAGCCCAAATACACCAGCCACTCGGTCAACTTCGTATTAAAGCTTTATTATTGTACTGATCACATATTTTTCAAAGATTCTTCAAAAAGTAGTAGGCAAAAATGGTTGGGTTCATTTGATTGAATCCAAGCTGGAGTGGAGTGGAGTTTTACCATAGCTATCTCAGGCCTCTCAGGCCTCCCAGTGCCTAATCTACCAAATAGTTTTTTTAAATACACTCACTGGCCAAAAATATTGCAACATGCTCAAAATAGCACTTTACAAGTAACAGGTGAGATGATCATTAGGTGTTCGGGTATGTACCCGAAACACCTATTGTTAGGTGTTCGAGCTACAGCGCGAAACACCTATTGTTTTTGTTCGGTTTTTTTTTTTTTTTCTTCTTCTTCTTTTCCGGATCGATTGTCTACAAAAAAACACATACTTGCAAACTTCATATGAACTTGAAACTTGGCACATACTTAGAACATAACACGTAGATGAAACATAATTTGTAACGTCATTATTAGGTCATCAGATATCGAATTTCGATCAATCGTTCTTTATTAGTTAAAACGTTTTGATTACGTTGCAAATGAAAGATCTACACGGCTTTTTCAACGCTAAAAAAGTGCGCCCTCTGTTGGTGAATGTAAATCAGCTCTGGTCGTGCTAATTATGTATGCACGTAAAATCATATCTCAACAACCACAACAGGTAAATTGACAGTTTTTGCACCATTGTACACATTGTTAATTGTCAAAAATATTTACACAAAGGTGACCCCAATTTGACCTTACTTCCTGTCCAAACCGGAAGTCAAAGTTTAATGTTTAAAAATCATATCTCCACAACCACAAGAGGTAAATTGAAATTTTTGTATCATTGTATAGATTGTTAATTGTCAAAAATATTTACACAAAGGTGACCCCAATTTGACCTTACTTCCTGTCCAAACCGGAAGTCAAAGTTTAATGTTTAAAAATCATATCTCCACAACCACAAGAGGTAAATTGACATTTTTGTATCATTGTACAGATTGTTAATTGTCAAAAATATTTACACAAAAGGTGACCCCAATTTGACCTTACTTCCTGTCCAAACCGGAAGTCAAAGTTTAATGTTTAAAAATCATATCTCCACAACCACAAGAGGTAAATTGACATTTTTGTATCATTGTATAGATTGTTAATTGTCGAAAATATTTACACAAAGGTGATCCCAATTTGACCTTACTTCCTGTCCAAACCGGAAGTCAAAGTTTAATATTTAAAAAATCATATCTCAACAACTACAAGAGGTAAATTCACAATTTTTGTACCATTGCACAGATCGTTAATTGTCAATAAATATTTACAAAAGGTGACCCCAATTTGACCTTACTTCCTGTCCAAACCGGAAGTCAAAGTTTAATATTAAAAATCATATCTCAACAACCACAAGAGGTAAATTGACATTTTTGTACCATTGTATAGACTGTTAATTGTCGAAAAATATCTACACAAGGTGACCCCAATTTGACCTTACTTCCTGTCCAAACCGAAGTCAAAGTTTCATATTTAAAAATCATATCTCAACAACCAAAACAGGTAAATTCACAATTTTATACCATTGTACAGACCGTTAATTGTCAAAAGATATTTACAAAAGATGACACCAATTTGACCTTACTTCCTGTCCAAACCGGAAGTCAAGCATTTAATATTTAAAAAAATCATATCTCAACAACCACAAGAGGTAAATTCACAATTTTTGTACCATTGTACAGATCGCTAATTGTCAAAATATATTTACAAAAAGATGACCCCAATTTGACCTTACTTCCTGTCCAAACCGGAAGTCAAAGTTTAATATTTCAAAAAATCATCTCAGCACCCACAAGAGGTAAATTAAAAAATTTTGCTCCATTGTACAGATCGTTAATTGTCACAAAATATTTAAACAAAGTTGACCCCAATTTGACCTTACATCCTCCCGAACACCTTGAGTTTGTGTCGAGACAAACTCTGAATCTCTAGTTTTTGTTCGTTTTTTTTTTTTCTTCTCCTTCTTCTTCTCCCCATCGATTGTCTACAAAAAAACACATACTTGCAAACTTCACATGAACTTGAAACTTGGCATATACTTAGAACTTAACACGTAGATGAAACAAAATTTGTGACGTCATGATTAGGTCATCAGATATCGAATTACGATAAATCAAAGTTTAATATTTAAAAAAATCATATCTCAACAACCACAACAGGTAAATTCACAGTTTTTGCACCATTGTACAGAGTTTAATTGTCAAAAAATATTTACAAAAAGGTGACCCCAATTTGACCTTACTTCCTGTCCAAACCGGAAGTCAAAGTTTAATATTGAAAAAAATCATATCTCAACAACCACAACAGGTAAATTCACAGTTTTTGCACCATTGTACAGATTGTTAATTGTCAAAAATATTTACAAAAACATGACTCCAATTTGACCTTTACTTCCTGTCCATACCGGAAGTCAAAGTTTAATAATTATGATCGATGTATGTAAAATCATCCGGTGAACAATAAAGATTCCGTGGCCAGTTTAAAAAAAAAAACTGAAATTTTTTGAAATTTCAGGGTAACATCTGTTGGTCTTGAAATTCCCTTGTAACCTTGTTGAGGATCTTCTAGGTGTAGTCGGAAGAGAAGTTTTATTCGATCATTATCATTCTTTTATTATACCATTATTGCATTTGAAATGAAGTTTAAATTTAGTGTAGGGCCTAATGTGATTAATTTCAAATCATTGAAATGAACTTCAAACAAATCAGCGTTGGTAACCACATCATATTTTACAGGGTACTCTTTATTATGAAAAAAAATAATAATGCAAAGTTTCTTTAAAAAACATTCTGACGTCATCATCACTGCCCTGACAAAACCCGAACACCTATGTGTTTGTAATATAACAAACACTTAAGTCTAGTATTTCTATATTTTTGTTTTAATCAAAATCACAAGGGGTAAGCCTTGTATTTATATATTTTTGTTTTAATCAAAATAACAAGGGGTAAGCCTTGTATTTACATATTTATGTTTTAATCCAAATCACAAGGGGTAAGTCTTGTATTTATATATTTTTGTTTTAATCAAAATCACAAGGGGTAATCCTTGTATTTATATATTTATGTTTTAGTCAAAATCACAAGGGGTAAGTCTTGTATTTATATATTTTGTTTTAATCAAAATCACAATGGGTAAGCCTTGTATTTATATATTTATGTTTTAATCAAAATCACAAGGGGTAAGTCTTGTATTTATATATTTTTGTTTTAATCAAAATCACAAGGGGTAAGCCTTATATTTATATATTTGTTTTAATCAAAATCACAAGGTGTAAGTCTTGTATTTATATATTTTTGTTTTAATCAAAATCACAAGGGGTAAGCCTTGTATTTATACATTTTTGTTTTAATCAAAATCACAAGGGGTAAGGCTTGTATTTATATATTTATGTTTTAATCAAAATCACAAGGGGTAAGCCTTGTATTTATATATTTATGTTTTAATCAAAATCACAAGAGGTAAGCCTTGTATTTATATATTTATGTTTTAGTCAAAATCACAAGGGGTAAGTCTTGTATTTATATATTTTTGTTTTAATCAAAATCACAAGGGGTAAGCCTTGTATTTATATATTTATGTTTTAATCAAAATCACAAGGGGTAAGTCTTGTATTTATATATTTTTGTTTTAATCAAAATCACAAGGGGTAAGCCTTGTATTTATATATTTGTTTTAATCAAAATCACAAGAGGTAAGTCTTGTATTTATATATTTTTGTTTTAATCAAAATCACTGGGAGTAAGCCTTGTATTTATATATTTTTGTTTTAATCAAAATCACAAGGGGTAAGTCTTGTATTTATATATTTTTGTTTTAATCAAAATCACAAGGGGTAAGCCTTGTATTTATATATTTTTGTTTTAATCAAAATCACAAGGGGTAAGCCTTGTATTTATATATTTATGTTTTAATCAAAATCACAAGGGGTAAGCCTTGTATTTATATATTTTTGTTTTAATCAAAATCACAAGGGGTAAGTCTTGTATTTATATATTTTTGTTTTAATCAAAATCACAAGGGGTAAGTCTTGTATTTATATATTTTTGTTTTAATCAAAATCACTAGGAGTAAGCCTTGTATTTCTATATTTTTGTTTTAATCAAAATCACAAGGGGTAAGCCTTGTATTTATATATGTTTGTTTTTTATCAAAATCACAAGGGGTAAGCCTTGTATTTATATATTTTTGTTTTAATCAAAATCACAAGGGGTAAGCCTTGTATTTATAATTTTTTGTTTTAATCAAAATCACAAGGGGTAAGCCTTGTATTTATATATTTGTTTTAATCAAAATCACAAGGGGTAAGCCTTGTATTTATATATTTTTGTTTTAATCAAAATCACAAGGGGTAAGCCTTGTATTTATATATTTATCTTTGAATCAAAATCACAAGGGGTAAGCCTTGTATTTATATATTTTTGTTTTAATCAAAATCACAAGGGGTAAGTCTTGTATTTATATATTTTTGTTTTAATCAAAATCACAAGGGGTAAGCCTTGTATTTATATATTTATGTTTGAATCAAAATCACAAGGGGTAAGCCTTGTATTTATATATTTTTGTTTTAATCAAAATCACAAGGGGTAAGTCTTGTATTTACATATTTTTGTTTTTATCAAAATCAGAAGGGGTTAGCCTTGTATTTATATATGTATGTTTTAATCAAAATCACAAGGGGTAAGCCTTGTATTTATATATTTATGTTTTAGTCAAAATCACAAGGGGTAAGCCTTGTATTTATATATTTGTTTTAATCAAAATCACAAGAGGTAAGTCTTGTATTTATATATTTTGGTTTTAATCAAAATCACTAGGAGTAAGCCTTGTATTTCTATATTTTTGTTTTAATCAAAATCACAAGGGGTAAGCCTTGTATTTATATATTTTTGTTTTAATCAAAATCACAAGGGGTAAGCCTTGTATTTATAATTTTTTGTTTTAATCAAAATCACAAGGGGTAAGCCTTGTATTTATATATTTGTTTTAATCAAAATAACAAGGGGTAAGTCTTGTATTTATATATTTTTGTTTTAATCAAAATCACAAGGGGTAAGCCTTGTATTTATATATTTATGTTTTAATCAAAATCACAAGGGGTAAGCCTTGTATTTATATATTTTTGTTTTAATCAAAATCACAAGGGGTAAGCCTTGTATTTATATATTTATGTTTTAATCAAAATCACAAGGGGTAAGTCATCTATTTATATATTTTTGTTTTAATCAAAATCACAAGGGGTTAGCCTTGTATTTATATATGTATGTTTTAACCAAAATCACAAGGGATAAGCCTTGTATTTATATATTTTTGTTTTAATGAAAATCACAACACTTAAGTCTAGTATTTCTATATTTTTGTTTTAATCAAAATCACAAGGGGTAAGCCTTGTATTTATATATTTTTGTTTTAATCAAAATAACAAGGGGTAAGCCTTGTATTTACATATTTATGTTTTAATCCAAATCACAAGGGGTAAGTCTTGTATTTATATATTTTTGTTTTAATCAAAATCACAAGGGGTAATCCTTGTATTTATATATTTATGTTTTAGTCAAAATCACAAGGGGTAAGTCTTGTATTTATATATTTTTGTTTTAATCAAAATCACAATGGGTAAGCCTTGTATTTATATATTTATGTTTTAATCAAAATCACAAGGGGTAAGTCTTGTATTTATATATTTTTGTTTTAATCAAAATCACAAGGGGTAAGCCTTGTATTTATACATTTTTGTTTTAATCAAAATCACAAGGGTAAGTCTTGTATTTATATATTTTGTTTTAATCCAAAATCACAAGGGGTAAGCCTTGTATTTATATATTTTTGTTTTAATCAAAATCACAAGGGGTAAGCCTTGTATTTATATATTTATGTTTTAGTCAAAATCACAAGGGGTAAGTCTTGTATTTATATATTTTTGTTTTAATCAAAATCACAAGGGGTAAGCCTTGTATTTATATATTTATGTTTTAATCAAAATCACAAGGGGTAAGTCTTGTATTTATATATTTTTTCCTTTAATCAAAATCACAAGGGGTAAGCCTTGTATTTATATATTTGTTTTAATCAAAATCACAAGAGGTAAGTCTTGTATTTATATATTTTTGTTTTAATCAAAATCACTAGGAGTAAGCCTTGTATTTCTATATTTTTGTTTTAATCAAAATCACAAGGGGTAAGTCTTGTATTTATATATTTTTGTTTTAATCAAAATCACAAGGGGTAAGCCTTGTATTTATATATTTTTGTTTTAATCAAAATCACAAGGGGTAAGCCTTGTATTTATATATTTATGTTTTAATCAAAATCACAAGGGGTAAGCCTTGTATTTATATATTTATGTTTTAATCAAAATCACAAGGGGTAAGCCTTGTATTTATATATTTATGTTTTAGTCAAAATCACAAGGGGTAAGTCTTGTATTTATATATTTTTGTTTTAATCAAAATCACAAGGGGTAAGCCTTGTATTTATATATTTTTGTTTTAATCAAAATCACAAGGGGTAAGCCTTGTATTTATATATTTATCTTTGAATCAAAATCACAAGGGGTAAGCCTTGTATTTATATATTTTTGTTTTAATCAAAATCACAAGGGGTAAGTCTTGTATTTATATATTTTTGTTTTAATCAAAATCACAAGGGGTAAGCCTTGTATTTATACATTTTTGTTTTAATCAAAATCACAAGGGGTAAGACTTGTATTTATATATTTATGTTTTAATCAAAATCACAAGGGGTAAGCCTTGTATTTATATATTTATGTTTTAATCAAAATCACAAGGGGTAAGCCTTGTATTTATATATTTATGTTTTAGTCAAAATCACAAGGGGTAAGTCTTGTATTTATATATTTCTGTTTTAATCAAAATCACAAGGGGTAAGCCTTGTATTTATATATTTTTGTTTTAATCAAAATCACAAGAAGTAAGTCTTGTATTTATATATTTTTGTTTTAATCAAAATCACAAGGGGTAAGCCTTGTATTTATATATTTTTGTTTTAATCAAAATCACAAGGGGTAAGCCTTGTATTTATATATTTATCTTTGAATCAAAATCACAAGGGGTAAGCCTTGTATTTATATATTTTTGTTTTAATCAAAATCACAAGGGGTAAGTCTTGTATTTATATATGTATGTTTTAATCAAAACCACAAGTGGTAAGCCTTGTATTCATATATGTATGTTTTAGTCAAAATCACAAGGGGTAAGTCTTGTATTCATATATTTTTGTTTTAATCAAAATCACAAGAGGTAAGTCTTGTATTTATATATTTTTGTTTTAATCAAAATCACAAGGGGTAAGCCTTGTATTTATATTTTGTTTTAATCAAAATCACAAGGGGTAAGTCTTGTATTTATATATTTTGTTTTAATCAAAATCACAAGGGTAAGCCTTGTATTTATATATTTTGTTTTAATCAAAATCACAAGGGGTAAGTTGTATTATATATTTTGTTTTAATCAAAATCACAAGGGTAAGCCTTGTATTTATATATTTGTTTAATCAAAATCAGAAGGGTAAGTCTTGTATTTATATATTTTGTTTTAATCAAAATCACAAGGGTAAGCCTTGTATTTATATATTTTTGTTTTAATCAAAATCACAAGGGTAAGTCTTGTATTTATATATTTATGTTTTAATCAAAATCACAAGGGTAAGCCTTGTATTTATATATTTGTTTTAGTCAAAATCACAAGGGTAAGTCTTGTATTCATATATTTTTGTTTTAATCAAAATCACAAGGGATAAGCCTTCTATTTATATATTTTGTTTTAATCAAAATCACAAGGGGTAAGCCTTGTATTTATATATTTATGTTTTAATCAAAATCACAAGGGGTAAGCCTTGTATTTATATATTTTTGTTTTAATCAAAATCACAAGGGGTAAGTCTTGTATTTATATATTTTTGTTTTAATCAAAATCACAAGGGGTAAGCCTTGTATTTATATATTTTTGTTTTAATCAAAATCACAAGGGGTAAGCCTTGTATTTATATATTTATGTTTTAATCAAAATCACAAGGGGTAAGCCTTGTATTTATATATTTTGTTTTAATCAAAATCACAAGGGGTAAGTCTTGTATTTATATATTTTTGTTTTAATCAAAATCACAAGGGGTAAGCCTTGTATTTATATATTTGTTTTAATCAAAATCACAAGGGGTAAGCCTTGTATTTATATATATTTTTGTTTTAATCAAAATCACAAGGGGTAAGCCTTGTATTGATATTTTTGTTTTAATCAAAATCACAAGAGGTAAGTCTTGTATTTATATTTTGTTTTAATCAAAATCACAAGGGTAAGCCTTGTATTTATATATTTTTTTTTTTATCAAAATCACAAGTGTTAAGTCTTGTATTTATATATGTTTGTTTTTTATCAAAATCACAAGGGGTAAGCCTTGTATTTATATATTTATGTTTTAATCAAAATCACAAGAGGTAAGCCTTGTATTTATATATTTTTGTTTTAATCAAAATCACAAGGGGTAAGCCTTGTATTTATATATTTTTGTTTTAATCAAAATCACAAGGGTAAGCCTTGTATTATATATTTTGTTTTATCAAAATCACAAGGGTAAGCCTTGTATTTATATATTTTTGTTTTAATCAAAATCACAAAGGTAAGTCTTGTATTTATATATTTTGTTTTAATCAAAATCACAAGGGTAAGCCTTGTATTTATATATATTTTGTTTTAATCAAAATCACAAGGGGTAAGCCTTGTATTTATATATGTTTTAATCAAAATCACAAGGGTAAGCCTTGTATTTATATATTTTTGTTTTAATCAAAATCACAAGGGTAAGCCTTGTATTTATATATTTTTGTTTTAATCAAAATCACAATGTATTTAATATATCAAAAGTTGTATTTATATATTTATGTTTTAATCAAAATCACAAGGGGTAAGCCTTGTATTTATATATTTATGTTTTAGTCAAAATCACAAGGGGTAAGCCTTGTATTTATATATTTGTTTTAATCAAAATCACAAGAGGTAAGTCTTGTATTTACATATTTTGGTTTTTATCAAAATCAGAAGGGGTTAGCCTTGTATTTATATATGTATGTTTTAATCAAAATCACAAGGGGTAAGCCTTGTATTTATATATTTATGTTTTAGTCAAAATCACAAGGGGTAAGCCTTGTATTTATATATTTGTTTTAATCAAAATCACAAGAGGTAAGTCTTGTATTTATATATTTTGGTTTTAATCAAAATCACTAGGAGTAAGCCTTGTATTTATATATTTGTTTTAATCAAAATCACAAGAGGTAAGTCTTGTATTTATATATTTTGGTTTTAATCAAAATCACACAAGGGGTAAGCCTTGTATTTATATATTTTGTTTTAATCAAAATCACAAAAGGGTAAGCCTTGTATTTATATATTTTTGTTTTAATCAAAATCACAAGGATTAAGCCTTGTATTTATATATTTTGTTTTAATCAAAATCACAAGGGTAAGTTTGTATTTATTTGTTTTAATCAAAATCACAAGGGTAGCCTTGTATTTATATATTTTTGTTTTAATCAAAATCACAAAGTAAGTCTTGTATTTATATATTTTGTTTTAATCAAAATCCACAAGGGTAAAATTTATATATTTTGTTTTAATCAAAATCACAAGGGTAAGCCTTGTATTTATATATTTATCTTTAATCAAAATCACAAGGGTAAGCCTTGTATTTATAATTTTGTTTTAATCAAAAAATCAAAGGGGTAAGCCTTGTATTTATATATTTTGTTTAATCAAAATCACAAGGTAAGCCTTGTATTTATATATTTTGTTTTAATCAAAATCACAAGGAGTAAGTCTTGTATTTATATATATTTTGTTTTAATCAAAATCACAACGGGTAAGCCTTGTATTTATATATTTTTGGTTACCATCAAAATCACAAGGGGTAAGCCTTGTATTTATATATATTTTTTTTCCTCAAAATCACAAGGGGTAAGCCTTGTATTTATATATTTTGTTAATCAAAATCACAAGGGGTAAGCCTTTTATTTATATATATTTGTTTTAATCTAAATCACAAGGGGGTAAGCTTTGTACTTATATATTTTGTTTTAATCAAAATCACAAGATGTTTGTATTTATATATTTTGTTTTAATCAAAATCACAAGGGGTAAGCCTTGTATTTATATATTTTTGTTTTAATCAAAATCACAATGGGTAAGCCTTGTATTTATATATTTATGTTTTAATCAAAATCACAAGGGGTAAGCCTTGTATTTATATATTTATGTTTTATTCAAAATCACAAGGGGTAAGCCTTGTATTTATATATTTATGTTTTAATCAAAATCACAAGGGGTAAGTCTTGTATTTACATATTTTTGTTTTTATCAAAATCAGAAGGGGTTAGCCTTGTATTTATATATGTATGTTTTAATCAAAATCACAAGGGGTAAGCCTTGTATTTATATATTTATGTTTTAGTCAAAATCACAAGGGGTAAGCCTTGTATTTATATATTTGTTTTAATCAAAATCAAGAAATTAAGTCTTGTATTTATATATTTTGTTTTATCAAAAATCACTAGGAGTTAGCCTTGTATTTATATTTTTTTTTAATCAAAATCTGAGGGTAAGTATTTATATATTTTTTTTTATCAAAATCACAAGGTAACCCTTGTATTTATATATTTTTGTTTTATTCAAAATCACAAGGGGTAAGCCTTGTATTTATAATTTTTGTTTTAATCAAAATCAAGGGGTAAGTTTTGTATTTATATATTTTGTTTTAATCAAAATCACAAGGTAGTCTGTTTTATATATTTTGTTTTAATCAAAATCACAAGGGTAAGTTTGTATTTATATATTTTTGTTTTAATCAAAATCACTAGGGTAAGCCTTGTATTTATATTTATTTTTAATCAAAATCACAAGGGTAAGTGTTGTATTTATATATTTTGTTTTAATCAAAATCACAAGGGGTAAGCCTTGTATTTATATTTTTGTTTTTTATCAAAATAAGGGGTTAGCCTTGTATTTATATATTGTTTTAATCAAAATCACAAGGGGTGTTTGTATTTATATATTTTTGTTTTAATCAAATCACAAGGGTAAGCCTTGTATTTATATATTTGTTTTAATCAAAATCAAAGGGTAAGCCTCTTGTATTTATATTTTGTTTTAATCAAAAAAGCCTTTGTATTTATATATTTTGTTTTAATCAAAATCACAAGAGCTCTTGTATTTATATATTTTGGTTTTTAATCAAAATCAAAGGAGTGTATTTATATATTTTTGTTTTAATCAAAATCACAAGGGGTAAGTCTTTTATTTATATATTTTGTTTTAATCAAAATCACAAGGTAAGCCTGTATTTATATATTTGTTTTTAATCAAAAGGTCAGAAGTCTTGTATTTATATATTTTGTTTTAATCAAAATCACAAGGGGTAAGCCTTGTATTTATATATTTTGTTTTTAATCAAAATCACAGAGGTAAGCCTTGTATTTATATTTTGTTTTAATCAAAACCCGGGACCTTCAAAATTTTTACAAAATCCGGGGGAAGCCTTGTTTTAAAAAAGTTTTATTCTTAAAAGGTATAATTTAATTCCCTTTTTCCATTAGGGTAGCCGAACAAAGTTTTACCAAACGGGGGTTATTGTTTTATTTGGGGAGTTTTTAAAAACCAGTCAATATAATTAGTCAAAATCTGGGGGTAAAAAACCTACTTTATATAATTTGGGGTTTAATAATCCAGGAGCTTGTATTTTATGGTTTATTAATAATTAATTTGGTAAATTTTTCAAAATTTTTGGGGGGGTTTATTTTAAAAAAGGTTGGGAAATTTACCTACTGGGGTTTTATGGTTTCATCGAGAACAAATTTTTTTTTAAAAAACCAGAGGGATTTAATTTTTTGTTTAAACCCAAAACAAAGGGAAATAAAAGGGTTTCTCACGGGGGCCCGTTTTTTTTTTTTTCAAAAAAAGTGGGAAAGCCTTGTAATTTATTTTGTTTTTTCATCAAAAAGGAAACCTTTATTTATTATGTTATTAAAAAAGAAATAATTGTGATTTGTATCATGAGGGTGCCTAATTGTTTTAAATTTTGGGGTCAATAAAACCAAAGGGGTCTGATATAATTTTTTGAATTAAAATTTCCTGTTTTAAATTTTTTTTTATTTAATAGGTGTTTTGTTTCTAAAAAACCAGGTTTATTTTTATATATATTACAAACAAATTTATTATTTTCCTTTTCAGGGTGGTTAAATTGTTTAATTTAAAACGGGATTTGTATAAATTTGTTTAATCAAGGGTCCTAAAACCCTTGGTTCCCAATTTTTTAAAATATTTTTTTTTATTTTTTATAAAAAGGGTTTTGGGGGGTATTTAATTTTTTGGGGGGGGGGTTTTTTTCAAACAAGGGGTAACCGTATAAATTTTGTTTTTTCCAACTGGGGCCCAATAGGTGGTAATAAATCAGGGGAAGGATTTATTTCAAACAACGAGGTAACCGGGAATATGGCCCGAATTTGGGGGGTTTTTAAAGTTTTTTAATTGGGGGAACAGGGGTAACCAGGGGTAATTTTGGGGGGTTTTTTCAAATCACAAGGGGGCCAAAATGGTCAAAGGGGAGGGTATTTACTGTTTAACGAGGCCTAAAAAAACCCCACGGGCCCTTTATTAATTGGGAGTTTTCGAAAAGGGGGGAAAAGTTATATATATTTGTTTTAGTTTAGTTTAGGGTAGGGTAGGGTAGTTTAGGCTAGGGTAGTTTAGGGTAGTTTAGGGCAGGGTAGTTTAGTGTAGCGAGGCCTAACTAAGCGTGGCCTAACTTAGGGTAGGGTAGGAGTAGGGCGTTTAGCGTAAGTTGGTGAGGCCCTAACTGGCGAGGGGCCTAACTAGCGTTGAGTGAAATTTCAACAAACAGGCCTAACTAAGCGTGGCCTAACTTAGGGAACTTAGGGTAGGGTAGGGTAGTTTAGCTAAGTTAAGCGAGGCCTAACTAAGCGAGGCCTAACTAAGCGAGGCCTAACTAAGCGTGGCCTAACTAAGCGTGTGGTAGGGTAGTTTAGCTAAGTTAAGCGAGGCTTAACTAAGCGTGGCCTAACCAAGCGTGGCCTAACTAAGCGTGGGGTAGGGTAGTTTAGCTAAGTTAAGCGAGGCCTAACTAAGCGAGGCCTAACTAAGCGTGGCCTAACTAAGCGTGGCCTAACTTAGGGTAGGGTAGTTTAGCTAAGTTAAGCGAGGCCTAACTAAGCTTGAGGCCTAACTTAAGCCATTGGGCCCTAACTAAGCGTGGCTAACTTAGGGTAGGGTAGGGTAGTTTAGCTAAGTTAGCGAGCCTAACTAAGCGAGGCCTAACTAGCGTGGCCTAACTAAGCGTGGCCCTAACTAGCGTCAATGGTAGGGTAGTTTAGCTAAGTTTAAAGCGAGGCCCTAACTTCAGAGTGGCCTAACTAAGCGTGGCTAACTTAGGGTAAGGGTAGGGTGGTTTAGCTAAGTTGGCGAGGAGCCTGAAAAATAAGCGTGGCCTAACTAAGCGTGGCCTAACTTAAGCGTGGCCTAACTGGCGTGGCCTAACTAAGCGTGGCCCTAACTAAGCGTGGCGTGGGGTAAGTTTTAGCTAAGTTAAGCGTGGCTAACTGGCGAGGCCTAGCTAAGCCGTGGCCTAACTAAGCGGGAGCCTAACTGGCGTTAGCAACTAAGTGAGGAGCTTAACTTGGCGTTGAGCTTAACTTAGCATAGGTTTAACTAAACTTCATTTACTGCCTACGCACTAAACTGCACTAAACTAAGCACTGCCACTACACTAAGCTAAACTTGCCACTTCACTAAACTAAACTACCTACCCACTGCCTACACTACGCTGAAACTGCCTACGCTACACTGACACACCGCCAAAAGCTGAAACTGCCATACACTAAAGCTAAACTGCCCGCTTCATAAACTACCTACTAAAACTAACTGCCCTACACTGAAACTAAACTGCCCTTCACTAAGACTAAAAGCTACCTACCCTGCACACACAAACTACACTAAAGCTAAACTGAGCTGCACTGAAACTAAACTGCCTAGATTGCACTTTGAAACTGCCCTACCCCTACTGCCTGAAACTGCCCTGCCATGCCCCTGCACTGAAGCTAATACTACGCCTACACTGCGCTGCGCACTAAAACTGAGGCATGCCCTGCACTAAGGCTGAGCTGCCTTCGCTGGGCTTTCGAAGCTAAGCTACTTCCACCTAGAGCACTGCACTGAAACTAGCACTATGAAAGCTAAACCTAAGGCTGAAGCTGCCTGAGCTACGCTAGGACTGCCCTGCCCACTGCCCTGAACTGCCTTTGCCCTGCCTGCCACTGCACTAAAGCTGAGCTGCCCTACGCAGCTGGGCTACTGAAGCCCTGAAACTGGGCTGCCTGCACTGAAATGAGCTGCCATGCCACTGGAGCTAGGCTACCCCTGCCTGAGCTGCGCACTAAAACTGACTAAACTGCCCTTACCACGCTGACTAGAAGCTGCCCTGCGCTGAAGCTGCACTGAGGCTAAACTGCCTGCACTCAGAAACTGAAGCTGAGCCTTCACTGAAACTGAAGCTGCCCCTGCCCCACTAAACTGCACTAAACTACGACTGCCGCTTCACTTTAAACTGAAGCTGCCCCTGCCCTAAGACTACACACTAGGCTAAACTACCTAAAGGCTAGGCACCTGAAACTGCGCTAGAAGCTGCACTAAACTGCCTACCCTGCCTAAGCTGCCTGCCCTACTGCCCACTGCACTTGAAACTAGGCACTGCACTACACTAAGCTAAACTACCCCCGTTCACTAAGCTAAACTGCCTAAAGCCTAAACAAGCTGACTAAACTGCCTACACTAAACTGAAACTGCCCTGCCTGAGCTACACTAAACTAAACTGCCTAAACTAAATTTATCTATTACACACTCGCTGTCTGTACTGCACTGAAACTGCCCTGCCTTGCAAACTGCCCTGCCTAAAGCCTAAACTGCACTTTAAACTGCCGCTGCCCTGCCCTGGCTGCCCTGAAACTGGGCTAAACCACGCTGGGCTGCCCATGCGCACTTGCCTGCACTGCACTTTAAAAGAGCCTGCCCTGCCCTGCACTGCCTGGGCTACACTTCAACTGCCCTGCCACTGCCTAGAGCTGCACCTGCCTCGAAGCTGCCCTGCACTGAAGCTGGAGCTGCCATTCGCTGTTAAACTGCCCACCTAGGCACCACTTCAAGCTGGAAGCTGCCCTGAAACTTCTAGACTGAAGCTGCCACCACAAGCTATCCATTCGCCTAGGCTGCCTGTTACTAAATTAGAAAGCTGAAGCTAAGCCTGATTGCCTAAAACTGTTCATTTGCCTGGGCCCTGCCCCCCAGCTGCTGTTACTGCCCTGCCACTGCCACTGCTAGGCTAAGCTAGGCACCTGCACTGGGCTGAGCTGCCAGGCCACTGTAAGGCTGAGCTGCCCTGCATGAAGCTGCGCTGAAGCTGAGGCTGCCATTCGCTGAAGCTCAGAACTGCCCTGCCTGAGCGCTGCAAACTGGGCTTGAGCTTGCACCTAGCTTGAAACTGCCTAAAGCGCAAACTGCCCTAGCCCTGCACTGGCTGCCCTGCCTGCCACTCAGGGCTGCAAGCCTGGCTGCCCTACGCTGGGCTAAAGACTGCACTAAAACTCCGCTAAGCCCTGACTACCCACCACATAAGCTAGGCTTGCCTGCACTGGGCTAAAAACTGAAACTGCTTGTACGCTGGAGCTGAGCTAGAAGGCTGAAACACCTACCTAAACTGCCCACAAACTAAAACTGCCTAGGCACACGCTGGCTGCCCACCACCAAACTGCCTGCCTGGGCGCCCTGAGCTGCACTTTAAACTGCCCACTGCCCGCACAAACTACGCTCAAGCTGCCCTGCCCGCCCGCGCAAACTGCATAGGCACCGCCCTGAGCTGCGCTGAAGCTGCTAAACTGTACCAACCTGGCCTGAGCCTGGGCCCTGCCCTGCCTGGGCTGCAGCCTTGCCTGGAACTGCTGCCTGCGACAGGTGCCCTGCCTTTCACCTATTTACCCTGGGCTGCGCTTCAGGCTGCCCTAAACTACACACGCAGCACCCTGCTGAGCTGCCTGCCTGCGCCTGGCACGACTAAAGCTGCCATGCCCTCAGCCCCTGCCTGCCATTGAAGCTGGGCTGCCTGGGCTTCCCTAGCCTGAGCCTGGGCTGCACTGCGCTTGGGCGCTGAGCTGCGCTGGAGCTGCATGCAGTGGGCTGAAGCTGCAGCTGGCCTGGGCTGCCCTGCCTAAACTGCATTAAACTACAGCCTGAAACTGTAAAGCTGCCTATTTCAAACTGCACTGCCTAAACTACCACTACCCTGCCCTAAACTACCCTACCTTCGGAAACTGCATAAACTACGCGCAAACTGCCTACATTGCCTAAACTACACTACACTAAACTACACTAAACTACACTAAACTACAGCTAAACTACACTACCCTAAACTAAGCACTACCCTGCTCTAAACTGCCTAAAACTGCACTGCCTAAAACTACACTGCCTAAACTACATACACTGCCTACTCCACCTAAACTACCCTACCTGCCTAAACTGCCCTACCCTAAACTACACTAAACTACTCCCTACATTTTCACCCTACACTAAACTACCCTACTACCTAAACTACCCTCCCTAAACCTCACTAAGCTAAACTACCCTCCCTAAACTACACTAAACTAAACTACACTCCCTAAACTACACTGCCTAACTGCCAAGCTACTACCTAAACTGCCTAAACTGCCTAAACTGCCCTGCCCTGCCTACCTACTGCCCTACCCTAAACTACACTGCCTGCCACACTCGTGAAGCTGCACTAAACTGCACTAAACTGCCTACCCTACCTAACTGCCCTACCCTAACCCTAACCCTTGTATTTATATATTTGTTTTAATCAAAATCACAAGAGGTAAGCCTTGTATTTATATATATTTTTGTTTTAATCAAAATCACAAGGGGTAAGCCTTGTATTTATATATTTGATTTAATCAAATTCACTGGGAGTAAGCCTTATATTTATATATTTTTGTTTTAATCAAAATCACAAGGGGTAAGTCTTGTATTTATATATTTTTGTTTTAATCAAAATCACAAGGGGTAAGCCTTGTATTTATATATTTTTGTTTTAATCAAAATCACAAAATTAAGTCTTGTATATATATATGTTTGTTTTTATCAAAATCACAAGGGTAAGCCTTGTATTTATATATATTTTGTTTTAATCAAAATCACAAGGGTAAGCCTTGTATTATATATATGTTTGTTTTTATCAAAATCACTAGAATGTTCTTGTATTTATAATATTTTGTTTTAATCAAAATCACTAGGAGTAAGCACTTGTATTTATATATATTTATGTTTTAATCAAAATCACAAGAGAGGGGTAAGTCTTGTATTTATATATATGTTTGTTTTTCTCAAAATCACAAGGGGTAAGCCTTGTATTTATATATTTTTTTAATCAAAATCACAAGGGGTAAGACTTGTATTTATATATTTTTGTTTTAATCAAAATCACAATGGGTAAGCCTTGTATTTATATATTATGTTTTAATTAAAAATCACAAAGGGTAAGCCTTGTATTTATATATTTATGTTTTATTCAAAATCACAAGGGTAAGCCTTGTATTTATATATTTTGTTTTAGTCAAAATCACAAGGGTAAGTCTTGTATTTATATATTTATGTTTTAATCAAAATCACAAGGGTGGCCTTGTATTTATATATTTTTGTTTTAATCAAAATCACAAGGGTGAGCCTTGTATTTATATTTATGTTTTAATTAAAATCACAAGGGTAAGCCTTGTATTTATATATTTATGTTTTTTATTCAAAATCACAAGGGGTGAGCCTTGTATTTATATATTTATGTTTTAATCAAAATCACAAGGGGTAAGCCTTGTATTTATATATTTATGTTTTAATCAAAATCACAAGGGGTAAGCCTTGTATTTATAATTTTTTGTTTTAATCAAAATCACAAGGGGTAAGCCTTGTATTTATATATTTGTTTTAATCAAAATCACAAGAGGTAAGTCTTGTATTTATATATTTTTGTTTTAATCAAAATCACTAGGAGTAAGCCTTGTATCTACATATTTTTGTTTTAATCAAAATCAGAAGGGTTAGCCTTGTATTTATATATTTTTGTTTTAATCAAAATCACAAGGGGTAAGCCTTGTATTTACATATTTTTGTTTTAATCAAAATCACAAGGGGTAAGCCTTGTATTTATATATTTTGTTTTAATCAAAATCAACAAGAGTTAAGTCTTGTATTTATATATTTTTGTTTTAATCAAAATCACAAGGGTAAGACTTGTATTTATATATTTTTGTTTTAATCAAAATCACAAGGGTTAAGCTTGTATTGATATATTCATGTTTTATTCAAAATCACAAGGGGTAGGCTAAGCCTTGTATTTATATATTTTTGTTTTAATCAAAATCACAAAGGGTAAGTCTTGTATTTATATATTTTTGTTTTAATCAAAATCACAATTAAGTGTGTATTTATATATTTATGTTTTATTTAAATCACAAAGGGGTAAGCCTTGTATTTATATATTTATGTTTTATTCAAAATCACAAAATTAAGCCTTGTATTTATATATTTTGTTTTAGTCAAAATCACAAGGGTAAGTCTTGTATTTATATATTTATGTTTTAATCAAAATCTGAGGGGTAACCCTTGTATTTATATATTATGTTTTAATTAAAATCACAAGGGGTAAGCCTTGTATTTATATATTTATGTTTTATTCAAAATCACAAGGGGTAAGCCTTGTATTTATATATTTATGTTTTAATCAAAATCACAAGGGGTAAGTCTTGTATTTATATATTTATGTTTTAATCAAAATCACAAGGGGTAAGCCTTGTATTTATATATTTTTGTTTTAATCAAAATCACAAGGGGTAAGCCTTGTATTTATATATTTATGTTTTAATTAAAATCACAAGGGGTAAGCCTTGTATTTATATATTTATGTTTTATTCAAAATCACAAGGGGTAAGCCTTGTATTTATATATTTATGTTTTAATCAAAATCACAAGGGGTAAGCCTTGTATTTATAATTTTTTGTTTTAATCAAAATCACAAGGGGTAAGCCTTGTATTTATATATTTGTTTTAATCAAAATCACAAGAGGTAAGTGTTGTATTTATATATTTTTGTTTTAATCAAAATCACTAGGAGTAAGCCTTGTATCTACATATTTTTGTTTTAATCAAAATCAGAAGGGTTAGCCTTGTATTTATATATTTTTGTTTTAATCAAAATCACAAGGGGTAAGCCTTGTATTTACATATTTTTGTTTTAATCAAAATCACAAGGGGTAAGCCTTGTATTTATATATTTTGTTTTAATCAAAATCACAACGGTTACCCGTTGTATTTATATATTTTTGTTTTAATCAAAATCACAAGGGGTAAGACTTGTATTTATATATTTTTGTTTTAATCAAAATCACTGGGAGTAAGCCTTATATTTATATATTTTTGTTTTAATCAAAATCACAAGGGGTAAGTCTTGTATTTATATATTTTTGTTTTAATCAAAATCACAAGGGGTAAGCCTTGTATTTATATATTTTTGTTTTAATCAAAATCACAAGGGGTAAGTCTTGTATATATATATGTTTGTTTTTTATCAAAATCACAAGGGGTAAGCCTTGTATTTATATATATTTTTGTTTTAATCAAAATCACAAGGGGTAAGCCTTGTATTTATATATGTTTGTTTTTTATCAAAATCACTAGGAGTAAGCCTTGTATTTATATATTTATGTTTTAATCAAAATCACAAGGGGTAAGCCTTGTATTTATATATGTATGTTTTAATCAAAATCACAAGGGGTAAGCCTTGTATTTATATATGTATGTTTTAATCAAAATCACAAGGGGTAAGCCTTGTATTTATATATGTTTGTTTTTTATCAAAATCACAAGGGGTAAGCCTTGTATTTATAATTTTTTGTTTTAATCAAAATCTCAAGAGGTAAGCCTTGTATTTATATATTTTTGTTTTAATCAAAATCACAAGGGGTAAGCCTTGTATTTATATATTTATGTTTTAATCAAAATCACAAGGGGTAAGTCTTGTATTTATATATGTTTGTTTTTTATCAAAATCACAAGGGGTAAGCCTTGTATTTATATTTTTGTTTTAATCAAAATCACAAGGGGTAAGACTTGTATTTATATATTTTTGTTTTAATCAAAATCACAAGGGGTAAGCCTTGTATTTATATATTTATGTTTTAATTAAAATCACAAGGGGTAAGCCTTGTATTTATATATTTATGTTTTATTCAAAATCACAAGGGGTAAGCCTTGTATTTATATATTTTTGTTTTAGTCAAAATCACAAGGGGTAAGTCTTGTATTTATATATTTATGTTTTAATCAAAATCACAAGGGGTAAGCCTTGTATTTATATATTTTTGTTTTAATCAAAATCACAAGGGGTGAGCCTTGTATTTATATATTTATGTTTTAATTAAAATCACAAGGGGTAAGCCTTGTATTTATATATTTATGTTTTATTCAAAATCACAAGGGGTGAGCCTTGTATTTATATATTTATGTTTTAATTAAAATCACAAGGGGTAAGCCTTGTATTTATATATTTATGTTTTAATCAAAATCACAAGGGGTAAGCCTTGTATTTATAATTTTTTGTTTTAATCAAAATCACAAGGGGTAAGCCTTGTATTTATATATTTGTTTTAATCAAAATCACAAGAGGTAAGTCTTGTATTTATATATTTTTGTTTTAATCAAAATCACTAGGAATTATTATGTATCTACATATTTTTGTTTTAATCAAAATCAGAAGGGTTAGCCTTGTATTTATATATTTTTGTTTTAATCAAAATCACAAGGGGTAAGCCTTGTATTTACATATTTTTGTTTTAATCAAAATCACAAGGGGTAAGCCTTGTATTTATATATTTTGTTTTAATCAAAATCACAACGGGTAAGTCTTGTATTTATATATTTTTGTTTTAATCAAAATCACAAGGGGTAAGACTTGTATTTATATATTTTTGTTTTAATCAAAATCACAAGGGTTAAGCTTGTATTGATATATTCATGTTTTATTCAAAATCACAAGGGATAAGCCTTGTATTTATATATTTTTGTTTTAATCAAAATCACAAGGGGTAAGCCTTGTATTTATATATTTTTGTTTTAATCAAAATCACAAGAGGTAAGCCTTGTATTTATATATTTATGTTTTATTTAAAATCACAAGGGGTAAGCCTTGTATTTATATATTTATGTTTTATTCAAAATCACAAGGGGTAAGCCTTGTATTTATATATTTTTGTTTTAGTCAAAATCACAAGGGGTAAGTCTTGTATTTATATATTTATGTTTTAATCAAAATCACAAGGGGTAACCCTTGTATTTATATATTTATGTTTTAATTAAAATCACAAGGGGTAAGCCTTGTATTTATATATTTATGTTTTATTCAAAATCACAAGGGTTAAGCCTTGTATTTATATATTTTTGTTTTATTCAAAATCACAAGGGTTAAGTCTTGTATTTATATATTTATGTTTTAATCAAAATCACAAGGGGTAAGCCTTGTATTTATATATTTATGTTTTAATCAAAATCACAAGGGGTAAGTGACCTTGTATTTATATATATTATGTTTTAATTAAAATCACAAGGGTAAGCCTTGTATTTATATATTTATGTTTTATTCAAAATCACAAGGGTAGCCTTGTGTTATATATTTATGTTTTAATCCAAAATCACAAAATTAGCCTTGTATTTATAATTTTTGTTTTAATCAAAATCACAAGGGTAAGCCTTGTATTTATATTTGTTTTAATCAAAATCACAAGAGGTAAGTCTTGTATTTATATATTTTTGTTTTAATCAAAATCACTAGGAGTAAGCCTTGTATCTACATATTTTTGTTTTAATCAAAATCAGAAGGGTTAGCCTTGTATTTATATATTTTTGTTTTAATCAAAATCACAAGGGGTAAGCCTTGTATTTATATATTTTGTTTTAATCAAAATCACAACGGGTAAGTCTTGTATTTATATATTTTGTTTTAATCAAAATCACAACGGTTACCCGTTGTATTATATATTTTAGTTTTATTCAAAATCACAAGGGTAAGACTTGTATTATATATTTTGTTTTAATCAAAATCACAAGGGGTAAGCCTTGTATTTATATATTTTGTTTTAATCAAAATCACAACGGGTAAGTCTTGTATTTATATATTTTTGTTTTAATCAAAATCACAAGGGGTAAGACTTGTATTTATATATTTTTGTTTTAATCAAAATCACAAGAGGTAAGCCTTGTATTTATATATTTATGTTTTAATTAAAATCACAAGGGGTAAGCCTTGTATTTAGATATTTATGTTTTATTCAAAATCACAAGGGGTAAGCCTTGTATTTATATATTTTTGTTTTAGTCAAAATCACAAGGGGTAAGTCTTGTATTGATATATTTTTGTTTTAATCAAAATCACAAGGGGTAAGCCTTGTATTTATATATTTTTGTTTTAATCAAAATCACAAGGGGTAAGCCTTGTATTTATATATTTTTGTTTTAATCAAAATCACAAGCGGTAAGCCTTGTATTTATATATTTATGTTTTATTTAAAATCACAAGGGGTAAGCCTTGTATTTATATATTTATGTTTTATTCAAAATCACAAGGGGTAAGCCTTGTATTTATATATTTTTGTTTTAGTCAAAATCACAAGGGGTAAGTCTTGTATTTATATATTTATGTTTTAATCAAAATCACAAGGGGTAACCCTTGTATTTATATATTTATGTTTTAATTAAAATCACAAGGGGTAAGCCTTGTATTTATATATTTATGTTTTATTCAAAATCACAAGGGGTAAGCCTTGTATTTATATATTTATGTTTTAATCAAAATCACAAGGGGTAAGTCTTGTATTTATATATTTATGTTTTAATCAAAATCACAAGGGGTAAGCCTTGTATTTATATATTTTTGTTTTAATCAAAATCACAAGGGGTAAGCCTTGTATTTATATATTTATGTTTTAATTAAAATCACAAGGGGTAAGCCTTGTATTTATATATTTATGTTTTATTCAAAATCACAAGGGGTAAGCCTTGTATTTATATATTTATGTTTTAATCAAAATCACAAGGGGTAAGCCTTGTATTTATAATTTTTTGTTTTAATCAAAATCACAAGGGGTAAGCCTTGTATTTATATATTTGTTTTAATCAAAATCACAAGAGGTAAGTCTTGTATTTATATATTTTTGTTTTAATCAAAATCACTAGGAGTAAGCCTTGTATCTACATATTTTTGTTTTAATCAAAATCAGAAGGGTTAGCCTTGTATTTATATATTTTTGTTTTAATCAAAATCACAAGGGGTAAGCCTTGTATTTACATATTTTTGTTTTAATCAAAATCACAAGGGGTAAGCCTTGTATTTATATATTTTGTTTTAATCAAAATCACAACGGTTACCCGTTGTATTTATATATTTTTGTTTTAATCAAAATCACAAGGGGTAAGACTTGTATTTATATATTTTTGTTTTAATCAAAATCACAAGGGGTAAGCCTTGTATTTATATATTTTGTTTTAATCAAAATCACAACGGGTAAGTCTTGTATTTATATATT
This sequence comes from Zoroaster sp. YZ-2022, assembly GCA_029582265.1. Classification (NCBI taxonomy): domain Eukaryota; kingdom Metazoa; phylum Echinodermata; class Asteroidea; order Forcipulatida; family Zoroasteridae; genus Zoroaster; species Zoroaster sp. YZ-2022. The sequence goes on from CM055824.1 coordinate 12,633,852, forward strand.
TTTGTTTTAATCAAAATCACAAGGGGTAAGACTTGTATTTATATATTTTTGTTTTAATCAAAATCACAAGAGGTAAGCCTTGTATTTATATATTTATGTTTTAATTAAAATCACAAGGGGTAAGCCTTGTATTTAGATATTTATGTTTTATTCAAAATCACAAGGGGTAAGCCTTGTATTTATATATTTTTGTTTTAGTCAAAATCACAAGGGGTAAGTCTTGTATTGATATATTTTTGTTTTAATCAAAATCACAAGGGGTAAGCCTTGTATTTATATATTTTTGTTTTAATCAAAATCACAAGGGGTAAGCCTTGTATTTATATATTTATGTTTGAATCAAAATCACAAGGGGTAAGCCTTGTATTTATATATTTTTGTTTTAATCAAAATCACAAGGGTAACCAGTATTTATATATTATGTTTTAATCAAAATCACAAGGGTAAGCCTTGTATTTATATATATGTTTAATCAAAATCACAAGTGATTAAGCCTTGTGTTCATATATGTATGTTTTAGTCAAAAATCACAAGGGTGAAGTCTTGTATTCATATATTTTTGTTTTAATCAAAATCACAAAGGTAAGTCTTGTATTTATATATTTTTGTTTAATCAAAATCACAAGGGTAAGCCTTGTGTTATTTATATGTTTGTTTTATCAAATTCTGGGGTGTAGCCTTGTATTTATATATTTATGTTTTAATCAAAATCACAGAAATGTAAGCCTTGTATTTATATATTTTTGTTTTAATCAAAATCACAAGGGCTGAGTCTTGTATTTATATATTTTTGTTTTAATCAAAATCACAAGGGGTATGTCTTGTATTTACATATTTTTGTTTTAATCAAAATCAGAAGGGGTTAGCCTTGTATTTATATATTTTTGTATTAATCAAAATCAGAAGAGGTAAGTCTTGTATTTATATATTTTTGTTTTAATCAAAATCACAAGGGGTAAGCCTTGTATTTATATATATTTTTGTTTTAATCAAAATCACAAGGGGTAAGCCTTGTATTTATATATTTATGTTTTAATCAAGATCACAAGGGGTAAGCCTTGTATTTATATATTTATATTTTAGTCAAAATCACAAGGGGTAAGTCTTGTATTTATATATTTTTGTTTTAATCAAAATCACAAGGGGTAAGCCTTGTATTTACATATTTATTTTTTAATCAAAATCACAAGGGTTAAGGCTTGTATTTATATATTTATGTTTTAATTAAAATCACAAGTGGTAAGCCTTGTATTTATATATTTATGTTTTAATCAAGATCACAAGGGGTAAGTCTTGCATTTACATATTTTTGTTTTAATCAAAATCAGAAGGGGTTAGCCTTGTATTTATATATTTTTGTATTAATCAAAATCAGAAGAGGTAAGTCTTGTATTTATATATTTTTGTTTTAATCAAAATCACAAGGGGTAAGCCTTGTATTTATATATATTTTTGTTTTAATCAAAATCACAAGGGGTAAGCCTTGTATTTATATATTTATGTTTTAATCAAGATCACAAGGGGTAAGCCTTGTATTTATATATTTATATTTTAGTCAAAATCACAAGGGGTAAGTCTTGTATTTATATATTTTTGTTTTAATCAAAATCACAAGGGGTAAGCCTTGTATTTATATATTTATGTTTTAATCAAAATCACAAGGGGTAAGTCTTGTATTTATATGTTTGTTTTTTATCAAAATCACAAGGGGTAAGCCTTGTATTTATATATTTATGTTTTAATCAAAATCACAAGGGGCAAGCCTTGTATTTATAATTTTTTGTTTTAATCAAAATCACAAGGGGTAAGCCTTGTATTTATATATTTGTTTTAATCAAAATCACAAGAGGTAAGTCTTGTATTTATATATTTTTGTTTTAATCAAAATCACTAGGAGTAAGCCTTGTATCTACATATTTTTGTTTTAATCAAAATCAGAAGGGTTAGCCTTGTATTTATATATTTTTGTTTTAATCAAAATCACAAGGGGTAAGCCTTGTATTTATATATTTTGTTTTAATCAAAATCACAACGGTAAGTCTTGTATTTATTTTTTTTTGTTTTAATAAAAATCACAATTGTAAAGACTTATATTTATATATTTTTTGTTTTCATCAAAATCACACAAGGTTAAGCTTATTGATATATTCATATTTTATTCAAAATCACAAGGGATAAGCCTTGTGTTATATATTTTGTTTTAATCAAAATCTGAGGTAAGCCTTGTATTTATATATTTTTGTTTTAATCAAAATCACAAGAGGTAAGCCTTGTATTTATATATTTATGTTTTAATTAAAATCACAAGGGGTAAGCCTTGTATTTATATATTTATGTTTTATTCAAAATCACAAGGAGTAAGCCTTGTATTTATATATTTTTGTTTTAGTCAAAGTCACAAGGGATAAGTCTTGTATTTATATATTTATGTTTTAATCAAAATCACAAGGGGTGAGCCTTGTATTTATATATTTTTGTTTTAATCAAAATCACAAGGGGTAAGCCTTGTATTTATATATTTATGTTTTAATTAAAATCTGAGGGTAAGGCTTGTATTTATATATTTATGTTTTATTCAAAAATCACCAAGGGTGAGCCTTGTATTTATATATTTTGTTTTAATCAAAATCACAAGGTAAGCCTTGTATTTATATATTTGTTTTAATCAAAATCCTAACAGGTAAGTCTTGTATTTATATATTTTTGTTTTAATCAAAATCACAAGGGGTAAGACTTGTATTTATATATTTTTGTTTTAATCAAAATCACAAGGGTTAAGCTTGTATTGATATATTCATGTTTTATTCAAAATCACAAGGGCTGAGTCTTGTATTTATATATTTTTGTTTTAATCAAAATCACAAGGGGTAAGTCTTGTATTTATATATGTATGTTTTAATCAAAATCACAAGGGGTAAGCCTTGTATTTATATATTTTTGTTTTAATCAAAATCACAAGGGGTAAGCCTTGTGTTTATACTTTTAATCAAATCCTGAGGTAGCAGCATTTATATTTATGTTTTAATCAAAATCACAAGGGGTAAGCCTTGTATTTATATATGTATGTTTTAATCAAAACCACAAGTGGTAAGCCTTGTATTCATATATGTATGTTTTAGTCAAAATCACAAGGGGTAAGTCTTGTATTCATATATTTTTGTTTTAATCAAAATCACAAGAGGTAAGTCTTGTATTTATATATTTTTGTTTTAATCAAAATCACAAGGGGTAAGCCTTGTATTTATATATGTTTGTTTTTTATCAAATTCACAAGGGGTAAGCCTTGTATTTATATATGTTTGTTTTTTATCAAATTCACAAGGGGTAAGCCTTGTATTTATATATTTATGTTTTAATCAAAATCACACGGGGTAAGCCTTGTATTTATATATTTTTGTTTTAATCAAAATCACAAGGGCTGAGTCTTGTATTTATATATTTTTGTTTTAATCAAAATCACAAGGGGTATGTCTTGTATTTACATATTTTTGTTTTAATCAAAATCAGAAGGGGTTAGCCTTGTATTTATATATTTTTGTATTAATCAAAATCAGAAGAGGTAAGTCTTGTATTTGGGTCATTCCTGTAATCAGGGGTCCACTTTTGTGACATAGGGGTTAAAATTTCAAATTCACTTGTTATTGTTACCAAGTATTTCATGTGATAGAGTATCACCAGTACCACCAACAAAACAAAAATCACTTTCAAGTTGGCACATTTTCAAGATATTGCATGTTGAATGCTAGGCTAACACACAATTTGTCGCGCATAACTGGGACACCAACATTGGTACCTTGACCTATTTAAAAATGCATTACTTAAATCACCCACTGTCCAAACCATCTTTTTTAAACTTGTTATCTGACCAATTTCAACAAATGAAGTTCCCAGGAACATAGGTTTTAATGGAAAAAAAAATATCAATAACAATGAAAAACAACCGGGACACAATTTCTGAGGAAACCACTTGAAGAATTATTTTTTTACTGCACAACATGCTACACAGTACAATATCTTTTTTGTCTTGGTCTTCCATAGTTTGTACTTGCAACATAAGTCAGGTAAAACAATGCTCGTAACTTATGTAAATTTTATGTAACTCAGCTTTTAATAACATGTCGCACATAACTGGGACACTACAAATGACAGTGTCCCAGTTATGCGCGACATGTTTAAGATAATAGTAGTTAACGTACATATAAATTGGAATTAGAACATTAAACAGAGTTTTTTAAGTATCCATATTGATCAATGGGTGATTCAACATTTTCTCAGAAAATTTCATGGTGTACAATCTTTAGGGGTCCAGTTTTGGTGTCCCTGTTACATCTAACAGGTATAAGATTTTGCAATTCCGGACACATTCTCTAATGCCTTCTCCAAGAGTGTGATTATGTGAATCAAAAGTACCAAACAAGTAAAACAAAATAGTGTGAAGAAAATTTTAGTGATACTTGATGGGAAATTGCACAGAGTCAGGTATAGTAACAGGGACACCAAAAGATGTCACACCTTTTGGACCCTGAATTTATGAACACTTTACCATAATCTGGGGTCCACTTTTGGTGTCCCAGTTACGCGTGACACCCTATAAGATTTTGCTATTCTGGACACATTCTTTAGTGCACTATTCTCCAAGAGTGATTACGTGAAGCAAAGTATTCTACCCAACAAAGTAAAACAAAAAAAAATATTGTGAAGTCAATTGTAATGAGGAAGTGATGATGAGATAATAGCATTAAACATGTCACGCATAACTGGGACACATAAGCTTAAAATGTCACACTTTTTGGACCCCTGATTATGGGAATGACTCCAGGTGGGACACGATGTGTAACAGTTTAATGCGATGTACTTCAAATGTAAAGCCGTACACACTCAATTTACCTTGTCTTGATTAACTGAAATGTGTACAATCTCTACAACAATTACTGCACATGTGGCTCATTCTTTAAATTAGGGGTCCAAAAGTGTGACATGGGCATCAGAAATTCAAAATATGTCTGACATTAATTATTTTCCTTTAACAATGTCAAATATGTGTCCTTGTTAATATTAAAGACTAATTTGTAAATTGTAAGTTCATTGAATAGGCTGAATCTAAAAGGCCAAATATGCCAAGGATATTTCATCCCCGCCTCCCCCACTCTTGAAATTTCGGGCTGCACCGCTGGATTAAAGATCTTATGAACAGTCATTAATTATTAAATTTAACATTTTTATAAACTTGAATAAATTCATTAAGATTTAAAGCTTTATACAGTCTATGCAACATACAATATGAGCAAAATTAGTTCACAGTGACAACAGTTTATTATATCTATTTTTGGAAAAACAGGGTCGGTTGGGTTACCGGAAACATAAAATTATTTTTCTTATTAGTTCTCAGGCCCAGGATATTCTCTTTTAAAGAAGAAAAATTGTAAAATTCCTTTGTAGCGGTTGGAAAAAAGGAAAAAGGTTGGCCAAATCATTTTGTTGAAAACAAATTCATGTTACTTTAGCTTTAAAAAACGGCACTAATTTACAAAGCTTTTTAGCTTTGAAAAATTGGGAAGGGCCTTCTAAAGTAATCTTTCAGTTTAAAATCGTGGTAACGTAATTTGGGCAGATACTAAATTTATTAGTATGTTGGAATATTATGCTCATAATCATGGGATAATCACTGCAGCCTAGCATGCAGATCAGTATAAAATAGTATACACATTAAATAATCGTGCTGACCCCTTCCCACCTGACTTCGACTCTAACACTTAGAATTCTCTTTGTTTGTAAACCAAAGGAAGTTTGTTTTTCCAAATGAGTGAAAAGAAAGAAAATAAAAAAATATATTATATACTCATTATAAGCACACACTTTATTGAGTCAAAGATTCTGATTTTTTGATCTAATTATTGCAGCAAATAAATGGGCTGTTTTCCTGCATTTGTTTACACCAATTGAGCGGTAATGGACGGAGTTATCAAACTATTCTGTTAACATCGCGTATTACTTCTCCCGTCTAACACCCAACCCCAGGGCCACCTGGTTTGCACACCGATTATCGCATGGGCTGTTCTCACAGTTAAGCTCAACCCTCTGCGCTGTATGTATTTCTCCATAACGACAAGGAGGCACACGCTACACTGTAACGTAACAGTCGGATGTTCACGCAAAACCATGCCCGAGGATCGATAGAGCTCTGGACATTTTGGTCGCCGCAATCCGTAAACCAACTACTAAAATGGGACCTAACGTTGGAACCATGGAGGAAGAAAGAATCCTTCCTCCATGTTGCGAACCAACTAGTACCCCAGATATTAAAATCATAAACTAACAACTTAAAACACAACTATTTTACAGGTGTTAAAACTCTCCCATGTAAAGCGGTAATTAAAATATAAATGTTCATGACCGGCACGTAATGCCGGCTTGGATTTTCGGGACACAAAAAGTTGGAAACTGCAGCGGTCGAAGAACAATGGCGCAGGAGATCGTAAGATATCACGTGCAGGTTGACATCCAGGTACCCTACAAGCGTATCGCGATTCAGTTCATAACAAACGATATCATGATGAATACGGAAAACTAGGCGCCGAAGTTTGCCGACGTTACTCACTGAGTGGGACACGGAAACATCGGGCCACAACAAACCCGGAATTTATTTTTCTTCCTCGAGTTGCTAAGAATGGGAGCAAACTGTATCAAACGTTAGGTAACGATTGTGTAATGAGTGATAGCAAAGATTTAACGACATATGTGGCTGTCTATGTTAGCCACATTCTCAGTGTAAATGTACCAATACCGACGTTATTGTGGGACACGAAACCGTTTCGTCGGACAACACTTTTTCAGCGGATTCCGTGTGTGAAACTTCGCGCATTCTTAACAGCAAAGAGATAGTTTGTTTTCTGCCTATGTTTGTATATTTCCAGAAAATTTACAATCCTACATCATTTTTATGCTGGATCTTTTGGCTAATTAATTTTGATCAAGCACTTGCCGAATGAAATGTCACAGACGTATTGGTGAAAACGTGGGACACGAAAGTAATAATTGAAGATAAAAAAAAAATCTGACCCTGACATCGGATGGTTTGTGATGTCATTAGCTATGCCTTTGAGAACGAAACTCAAAACCAATTTTTTTATTTTTAATGTGAAATTAATTAAGAGATTAATGAGGCTGATCATGTAATGTGCACAATGTGCATATATTATGCACTGGACCCCCGATTACAGGAATGACCCATTTATATATTTTTGTTTTAATCAAGATCACAAGGGGTAAGCCTTGTATTTATATATTAGTCAAAATCACAAGGGGTAAGTCTTGTATTTATATATTTTTGTTTTAATCAAAATCACTAGGGGTAAGCCTTGTATTTATATATTTTTGTTTTAATCAAAATCACAAGGGGTAAGGCTTGTATTTATATATTTTGTTTTAATCAAAATCACAAAAGGGTAAGTAGCTTGTGTTATATATTTATGTTTTATTCAAAATCACAAGGGTAAGTCCTTGTATTTATATATTTTTGTTTTAATCAAAATCACAAAATTAAGCCTTGTATTTATATATTTTGTTTTTAATCAAAATCACAAGGGTAAATATGTTTATATATTTGTTTTCAATCAAATCACAAGGGTAAGCCTTGTATTTATATATTTTTGTTTTAATCAAATAATCTCAAGAGGGTAAGCCTTGTATTTATATATTTTTGTTTTTAATCAAAATCATCAGGGGTGACCTTGTATTTATATATTATGTTTTAATCAAAATCACAAAATTGAAGTCTTGTATTATATAATGTTTTGTTTTATCAAAATCACAAGGGTAAGCCTTGTATTTATTTTTGTTTTAATCAAAATCACAAGGGTAAGACTTGTATTTATATATTGTATGTTTTAATTAAAATCTGACAATTGGCTTATGTTTTTATATTTATGTTTTTATTCAAATCACAAAATTAGCCTTGTATTTATATATTTTGTTTTTTATCAACATCACAAGGGTAAGTCTTGTATTTATATATTTATGTTTTAATCAAAATCACAAATTAAGCCTTACCCAGCATTTATATATTTTGTTTTAATCAAAATCACAAAGGGGTGAGCACTTGTGTTATATGTTATGTTTTAATTAAAATCCCAAGGGGTTTTTATTTA
>CM055824.1:12642498-12670656 GCA_029582265.1 Zoroaster sp. YZ-2022
AACCCTGCGCAGAATCTGTCTCCAGACGAGTATGTTGTTGAAATTCAAGGGACGCTTGAGTTTTATTCCGTACATGCACTAACAAACCTATCAAGCAGGAGTGTAAAGCCTTCTCCTAAGACGAGTCCAAAACAGGATACGTGTGCTTGGAAACTGTACACAGGAGGCGACGACACCCAAACTGTTTGTGATTACAGACGTGAATTTCAGTGTCAGACTGCCATCCACCAAACCCAACAGTTGCAGGAAAGGTCGTCATTGATCTAGTCCATGGTTTGAGAATAAAGGGACACGTAATATATTGTGATAATTACTATACTAGCCCAGCTCTTGTAGCTAAACTTGCTAAACTAGGATTCGGATGTTGTGGAACTGTTCGTTACACTACGACAGGGAATACCCAGACGCAAACCCAAAAAACCATAAAATGAAAGGAGATGACCCATTTTTTGGTGAAAAGGTGAGGCAATTGTGTATCGTTGTGTGCAAGACAAAAATCTGTAACGCACTTTTAACTAATGCTTAAGCAACACTGATTTGTCCAAAAAGCAAATTCCGATTATGCTAATAAAAGCACAAGTGGATTTTGTGATGTTGCATGAAGCCCAATTGTATTGAAAGATTTAACAACAAAAACATGGAGGTGGAGACTGATCTTGCCAACCAATGTTTTCAGTACTACAATCATACACACAGAAGCTTGAAATGGTGGAAAGAGTTTTTTCCATATGCTAGAATATCTGTATTGTCAATAGCAGAGTAATATTCACCAGCATAGCAGGGAACAAAATGTCCAGTAATCTTGATTTTCGTATAGGGATTGTGGGGCTTCTTGCTGTTGGGTTGGGAACATGCTAACCGCAACAAGTCAGGAATTAGAATACCATGATTCCTATTGAGTTGACAGGGCAACAGCTTAACTATCTGGCTTAAAACCCCAATGGAAAAGAAAACGCGACTACTGCATTGTTTGCAGTAACCGAAAAATTAGAGCAGGCGAAAACAAACTAAAGATGATCTGTAAAACAATGTGCACACCCTATGTGCATAGTTTCACTTACTTTGAAAATACCACATCACTTGATTGTAAATCTATATTATTTTGCCTTCGAAACCCCCCGTTCAATGTTGGGAATGTGGTCAGACAAGCCGCAGATTACAGTCCAAACCAACATTGAATTGAAATTCAGAAGAAATTGAAGAGGTAGAGTGAAATCATTAGCATGGATTGTGATGTATTTACACTGAATACAAGTAAATGGTTCATTTCCAAGTAGATAACCAAAAAATCCCCAAAATCTCATCCAAGTTGTTTTCACATGGAAAAAATCTTATACCTGTACCGTATTTGCATGAAATCACCCATTTGTATTACTTTACTTTAGTGTAAATACTGATCCAAATATTTAATTGTTTTGCTTTTACACTTACAAAATCTGCAGATTAGTCCAAACCAACATTGAATTGGGGGGAAGTGTTAGCATGGATTGTGATGTATTTACACTGAATACAAGTAAATGGTTCATTTCAAGTAGATAACCAAAAACAATCCCCAAAATCTCATCCAAGTTGTTTTCACATGGAAAAAAAAATCTTATACCTGTACCGTATTTGCATGAAATATCACCCATTTGTATTACTTTACTTTAGTGTAAATACTGATCCAAATATTTAGCTTTTTGCACAATGTTTTCCTCTCTTTTGTATACTCATTTTACATACAAATGAGAAAGTTAAAACAATGTCTATTCCTGCCGTGTGAGGCGCACTTCAATGAAATTGTGAAAAATCCACTGGTGCTGAAGTGACATTGGGCTCCTAATTACTGTGGTAAAGAAGGGTAATCTCTGCCATAACTGGCTGGTAATGAAAGGGTTAATAGAGCATGCTGTGGTAAGGAGGGCTATGCCTTACAGAAGTGGCTGGAACTGGAAAGTGTTAATAAATAGCTGATTTAGCTAATGTATTCATAGTGCATTGTTCTGTGATAATTATTATTAATGATATTTTATACTTCACTCATTGTTCAGACAAATATTGTTTGTTAACCCTCAAACCAAAAAAATAAAAAATAAATGTAGAAATATGTTTACATAGAGGCACAATCCGACTATCTTTATTGAGTTGTATGTTCTTAAAAGAACCGTTTGTTTTCCAACCAAGTTGTTCTTTAGAACCTACACAACTTAATGAAGATATTAGTCACATGGTGCCACCTCTTTTATCGTGTCATTCCACTATGCATAGCCTGAAGTGTTATTTATCACTAAATTACTGAGTTAGGTTATTCCTTGCAAAAGAGTGCCAAAAAGGCTTGGTGACTTAGTCATAATTATGTCTAAAGTGTAATACTTTGTGTTTTTGTGCCAAGAAATAAACACTGCATGAATAAAACATAAATCACACACAGTTTTGGTTTTGTTGCTAAATTTTATTGTTTTGACTTCTGTTTTACATTTCACATTTGTGACCTACTCTCACAAAACCATAAACAAGTCATATTTTGTTGAGATTAAGTTTCTGGTACAGATGGAAGAGGACAACGTTTAGCTTTAAATTTGACACCAGAATTATTGTTATGTTAATTTCGGTATGGGTGGTTTCATTCAGCTAAAGGAAAACTTGAGCACTTTTCTTGTTTTCATGGTTTTATCAGAGGAATTGCAAGATTTTACCAATTGACCGATGTTTGTTCTTGCAAAATAAACAAAAATAACACGGTGAAAGATAAGAGATTAATGTCACTAAATCCACCCAAAACTGCAAATACTAAATTCACTAAATTTCACCCCATTTTATTTCATCCGGTCATAGTACAAAAATCAGCGTGTGCGACTTTTTTTGTTTTGTTGAAACAGGTCATTTATTAGTTACATTAATTAATACTTACATATTTGCATTTTCGTTTGTTGAACTGAAATACCTAGCAGCAGGTCCAAACAAAAGGAAAAACTGATGATACCAGTACACATAATTGACAATCTCTGATCCAGAAACTAAGTAATGAGTCATTTTTAAATATTTAATATCAAGGGGCATTACCGTCATTTTGATTTACACTGGGCCAACACCAATTTTCTAAACAAAGTCTATTTTAACAATATACCAATCCAAAAGAAAAGTCCCTCCCCTTATACTTTTTTGTTCTAATTCACAAACTATTGAGCACTTTTTTTTTTTGGGGGCTTTGTTTTTGGTTGCGTGTATATCAGTTTAGTATACACCATTTGCAAACATAAAAAAGAACTTGTGACTTATTGTTAAAAACCTTACTATACTGTAAGTGAGTAAGAGTCTCCAGCATCTTGTGAAATAAAGTCACATGCTGGGCTGTGGTCCTCAAGTAAATTGGCATTATGTATCAATTTTCACAGAGTGCCGGCCGGCAAGCCTTGGAAAACCCCAACATTTTCAATCACTGACCACAAGACTCCGAGAACAGCATGGTAGTTTGGAGGGGGGGGAGGGGGGGGATGGGGGGGGGATTTTCAAGAATCTATGAACACAAAACTTTAAAACAGGTCACCGTCACAATATTTACTATAATATGAATCCCTAACCCATCCATGTTCGAAAAGTACAGCAAAAGCAAATGGTGGTATACTACCTTTTAAACCGCAAAATGACAACGCATTTGGACATGTTGCACATACATAAACACTGTAAGTAGACAAATGAAAAGTGGTCATGAATATTACATTTTAAATAATTCATTCAAGATGCATTATTTGACTTAATCACAGACAATGTTTTGTTCATAGTATTTCTTAATATCAATTCATAACAAACAAATTAAACTCATTGACAAATATGGCGGGTGTGCGCGGATGTGTTTGAATCTATCATCAAATTATTTTTGGATTGGTTATAATTATTTTAATAGTTTCTAGTACTGGTTTGATTTGTTAAATTCAATACGTGTCATTCCAGATGAACTCAACAGAGAACCCAAAATTTGAGTTAGTCACCACGGACCTCTGGGCGAGTTCATATGGAATGACCCATGTAATTCTAACAACTTCAAACCATTTGAAAATCTTTGGTTTGAAATCGTCTTATTTGGGATGCTTAATTATTATCCTTATTAGCTATTTTTATTGGCTAGAATTTTATTTGTTTTGACTTCTGTTTACATTTCCACATTTGTGACCTACTCTCACAAAACCATAAACAAGTCATATTTTGTTGAAATTAAGTTTCTGGTACAGATGGAAAGAGGACAACGTTTAGCTTTAAATTTGACACCAGAATTATTGTTATATGTTAATTTCAGTATGGGTGGTTTCATTCAGCTAAAGGAAAACTTGAGCACTCTTTCTTGTTTTCATGGTTTATCAGAGGGTGCAGGATTTTACCAATTGACCAATGTTTGTTCTTGCAAAATAAACAAAAATAACACGGTGAAAGATAAAGAGATTAATGTCACTAAATCCACCCAAAACTGCAAATACTAAATTCACTAAATTTTCACCCCATTTTATTTCATCCGGTCCTTTACAAAATCAGCATGGCGACTTGTTTTGTTTTCGTTGAAACAGGTCACATTATTAGTTACATTAATTCATACTTACATTTTTCGTTTGTTGAACTGAAATACCTAGCAACAGTCAAACAAAAGGAAAAACTGTTGATTACCAGTACACCAATTGACAATCTGATCCAGAAACTAAGTAATGAGGTCATTTTTTAAATATTTAATATCAGGGCATTATGATCATTTTTGGTTACACTGGGCCCAACACCAATTTTCTAAACAAAGTCTATTTAACAATATACCCAATCCAAAAGTCCCTCCCTTATACTTTTTGTTCTAATTCACAAACTATTGAGCACTTTTTTTTTGGGGCTTTGTTTTGGTTGGAGTGTATATCAGGTTAGTATACACCATTTGCAAACATAAAAAAGACCTCGTGAATGATTATGAAATACCTTACTTGACTGTAAGTGTGTAACAGTCTCCAGCATGGGGTGAAATAACGGCACGTGCTGTGCTGTGGTCCTCAAGAAACGTGGAATTATGTAATTTTCAAGCGATTGCCGGCCGGCAATCATTGGAAAAACCAACATTTTTCAAACACTGACCACAAGACTACCAGAACAGCATTTTATTTTGGAGAGGATTTTCAAGAATCTATGAACACAAAACTTTAAAACAGGTCACCGTCACAATATTTACTATAATATGATACCCCTAACCCAACCAACTACGAAAATTACACCAAAAGCAAATGGTGTATACTACCTTTTAAACATAAAATGACAACGCATTTGGACATGTTGCACATACATAAACACTGTAAGTAGACAAATGAAAAGTGGTCATGAATATTACATTTTAAATAATTCATTCAAGATGCATTATTTGACTTAATCTGAACAATGTTTTGTTCATAGTATTTCTTAATATCAATTCATAACAAACAAATTAAACTCATTGACAAATATGTGGCGGGGGGGCATGTGTGTAAATCTATCATCAAATTGTTTTGGATTGGTTATAAATTATTTTAATAGGTTCTAGTACTGGTTTGATTTGTTAAGAATTCCAATACGTGTCATTCGACATGAACTCAACCAGAAGACCCAACATTTGAGTTAGTCACCACGGGACCTCTGGGCGAGTTCATATGGAATGACCCATGTACAATTGTAACAACTTCTACCATTTGAAAATCTTTGGTTTGAAATCGTCTTATTTGGGATGTTTAATTATTATCCTTATTGGCTATTTTCAGTAGGGTATAAGGTGACCTCGGCGGTTTCAGTAGTCGGCAGAAATGGACCTTGTTTTCCTTAAGATTTTGTTTAGTAACTTTCAAGTACACAATATGTTAATGAGGCAGAATCAACTCGGGTATGCAATTGTATCAGTTTGTGACCAGTAGCAACTCACAAGAATTACTACTACTACTTTGGTCATGAGGGTAGTAATTTTAATTTAACAATAGTCATTTATAAAATGCAATGATTGCATTGTAGTGCCTCATTTAAATCATCTTCATTAATATTATCCAGTATGAAATGTGCAAAGCAAAAGGGACATGCAGGTATATCCTTTTTGTTATTCTTTTGAAATTTGATATGAAAATGCAAATGTGTTCCACCTAACAGACATCATCTCAATCTTGTGTTCATCTACAGAGCCACCACTAATGTAAACCAAGGGCTGCTTTCCACTGCAAAATGTGGGAGCGTCCTTATCAAAGTTAGATCTCTTGCATAATGACTCTTGGGTGCTGATATGGACTGTTTGCCCTTCTAATAAAGCAGCATATCATTCCAAGGCAATACTTGTGCAGTACAACAAAAATCGTTAAGAAACACAAAGCTCACTTATTTCTGCTCCAACCCAGGCAAATGTACCTGTCACTGGATTGGTGAAGGTTTTGAATAATGTTATTTAATGAATTCAATCGAAAAGTTTTGCCACAATTTGCTGGCCCGGTTATCTTATGTTTCTGTATTTCCCTCTCCCATATGCCGTATGCAAATGTACTTACCGTATCTCAATTTTATTTTGAATCAATATTTCTCGAGCACAGTACAGCTACTCCATTGCAATTACAGCCAGACTGGGCAGCTTGGTGAAGGAGTTCAATTCACGTGAGGTAGCCGTGTAGCTCCCATGCATTCTGTGAAAACATAATTTGAGACAGTCCGTATTATAAATATGACTGATTGGATTATATTTTGACACTTGGTAGTCAGGGAATGGAAGGGAAGTAGGGTAAGGTCTTCCCAAAAGTTAAAGTACAAACAAAACAGGGACAATAGAGGGTCTACGACTGCAGGTATCTACAAAGCCGAGTGGGTGGGTGGGTAAAACAACAATGCATTTCTTTGGCCGTGCACAGACAAGGAGAATATACAATGAATTGCAATCACGTGACAGTGCACCAAATTATGTACAAACCATGTTTTGCACAATAGAAGAGTGCTTAAAACTTCCTTGTACTAATTCCAGCTTAGGAACTCAACTATAAATAATGGGACAGAAACTTGTGCAAACTGTATGGAACAACCACATTCGGAAACTATTTTTCTGCCACTTTTCTCGTCATATCTAACCTATATTACCATCAATCATTGTAAATGCGAGTACAAAATGTGATTTCAGCAGAGATAAATTCAATATGGTGTGTACATTTGACAATGATTTCTGAGACCCCTCGTAGACTTTGCACACAGTTCAATAGTGGCGGCACACTGCCGATTTTGTATCAACATTTGTTAGTTTTTAAACGCAACAGCATTAAACTTACAGTTGGTGAAACTATATCGTGCTTCGGAGTCCATGTGCTTAGAAAAGCAAAACCACTCAATAGATGTAAACTAGGCCTATATCATGCATAATTAGTACCATCTTATGAACCAGCGTCACTGCAGACGTCTCGTTTGTTTACATGTGAAGCGCCCTCTTTCGTTATCAACGGATGCATGAAAACTTTTTATAAAAAGGTGCGCATTGTCGTTTTTATTTCATTGGACACTGAAGGTTTCACTGAACTGGCGAAGAGTCCACATAAAAGTGTTTCCAAGTCCAAAATAGATTATGTATAAAGTACAAATATCACATTTGTACATTACGAACCTAAATATGCAATGATAATTATACAATAATTATGCATTATAACGTACCTGTATCACTTTTTGGCCCCTATTTCATAATGAATCGAGCAAGGTCAGTACGCCCTTCCGACTTCTGTAGATAAGCAGAGTAAATAATAGTATCAAATGATAATAATATAAAATAATAATATAATATAGAACAATAACAATAATATCATATAATAATAATAATAATAATAATAAAGATTTGTAGCGCACATATCCACCTGCTGGGCGCTCAAGGCGCGGAAACAAAGAAAAACATGAATACAAACAATATACAATGATATCATAGGGAGAAAATTATGTACATCAGTTGCAAACGCGTCCTGAATCCCTTCTGTGTACCACAACATTTGCCACATCAGCTGAAGTAGGTCTCGGTAGATATCTAAGACGGAAGCGGCATGCAGTGCAACATGTCCAAATGCGTTGTGACTACAGTCTGCTACGACTGCTGTATTTATGTAAAATTAGCCGATCATGGCATTATTTTGATCGGTTGAAATGATTAACTGACAATATACTTTACCAATAATCCACAATTGGGTTAAATTAACTTTATTGTCCTAACAGTCTTACATAAGTCTCACACAAGTCTTCCATTCTCTCAAAGAAAAAACCTTCAATGTGAAACATCTGTCATTATAGTGGATGCTTGTAAATATTCAAACATTCCTGAGTGCCCAATACGAGCGCCTGACGGTGATTGGATGTCACCAGGGTTACAGCTCAAACAGTAAAGGTTGACGGTTTACCATTTTAAAGTAAAAAGACTATTTTAAAGACTATCAAAATCTTACTAGAGATACCAAATGGTAGACCGTGTGCATGTTTCTAATGGGGTTGGGGGAAGAGTATATGGTAAAGTGGTAAACCGTTCACTTTACAGGGACCAGCCTAGGGTCCCTTTTGAAAATTGCACGTGTGCACAACGCATGCCCGGCCCATTGCATTCCGCTGCCTATATATACTGAGGTGCAATTTTACAGTGTATTACTATTCGTCGGTGGCAAATCATTTTGACAACTGAGCAGCAGAGACAGGAAGGAAATCGGATAACCGGGGCAAGCGAATTCGAATCGTGGAAGATGCGATACAGGTAAATTGGTGCCTCTCTACTGACATTTTTTTTCTTTCTCATTCCACAGAGTGACTACAGAACCATGTTGCATTTCTTATTGCCCTGTGTATGTGGTTCAAAAATGAATTGCTCAACCACAATCTGCACAACATAATGGGATGTAATAAAGTATACCAAAGCATGCTGTGGTAAGGAGGGTAGGCTACTGCCTTGCAAAGGCTGGTACTGAAAATGGTTAATAAAGTAGCTGATTTAGCTACTGTATTCATAGTGCATTGTTTTACGATAATTGTTATTCATTATGTTTTACATACTTGACTCATTGAAGTTCAGACAAATATTGCTTGTGTTAACTGCCAACGTTTAGCTTTAATTTGACACCAGAATTATTATGTTAATTTTTAGTACGGGTGGTTTCGTTCAGCTAAAGGAAAACCACTTTTGAGATAAACACATTTAAAATTGAGCATTTTTGTTGTTTTTCATGGTTTTATCAGAGGAATTGCACGAAAAAAAACTGGGTGAAAGATAAAGAGATTAATGCCACCAAGTCCAAACAAAACTGCAAATACAAAATTCAAAACATTTTCACCCCGTTTTATTTTATCCGGTCATAGCGCAAAAATCTGCCTGTGCGACTTGTTTATTAGTTGCCTTCACATTAATTAACCCTTTCGATCCCACGGGCTCCTAAAGAGCCTTTGTTGTGATACCTTCCTTCCGTGGGCTCTAAAGGTGCCGGGAATCGGCATGCCCTTGACGACCACGGCGACTTAAATCACCACCTGAAAATGCTTGAGTGGTTTTGGGTTGGCGCCCTCTGTTGACAGGAATGCAGTGTATAAAAGTTTATGAAAAGAAAAGTGCGTCACTTTGCGGTTTTTGTAGTCACTGGTGCTAGCGTCCAGTTGAATTTAGTTGCAATCATGATGGAAACGGACGCATAAATGATGGCATTTTGGCTGAGATTTTGGCAGACAGTGGCTCAGAATCAGATGACAGTAATGGATGACGACGACGACGTTGAACTTGAAGAGGTGGGCCAAAATCACAGTAAAAATGAATAACTAATATTAATAACAGTTAACGTTACTCTTCCTGGCCCCAATGGCAATGCAAATTAACGTAATTCACTTATTTTCCTAGGCTATAGCGTAAATAGCGTTAGAACTGTTGGAGTTGAGTAATGTAAATTTAGAAAATGGATCCCTTTTAATAGAGTTGACCAAATCCCACCCCTGGACTGGGTCAAAAACGTCAAGTGAAAATGTACAATTATTAGTAGTTTGTTGGGGTAATATTTGTATTCATTGAAACAACAAGTTGATGTATAGATATAGCATAGAAATTTTAACATTTACCCATAGCCGGTCGTGCTGTTTAGCGTTAACAGGCTGAAAATGCACTCTTAGTCTGAAGCTTCAAAGAATGGCCTTGTATTCGAAAGGCCCTCATAAGTCGTATTATGCAAGAAGTTGGAATTCACATTCACAATCCCACATTAAAACGAACATTTCTCGATAACGAGTTTTGGAGAGTGGATGGAATCTGCCATATTTTTTTCAACACAATATTCATTTTGCGCATGACCCCCTGTGGCCTGTGTGCACATGCAGCAAAGTAGCATTGAGATATTGTATTTACAAATGTATGATCGAGATTAATCCTCACTTTGTTTTCTGTTGCAGCCGACCTACCAAGGTGATAGCCGACCGAGATCAAGGAGGACGACAGGAAAGTTAGATTTCCGATCTGGTTGGAAACGACAGAGACCATTACGAGTGTGGGGACTGTGCAGTTCACTGGAAATTCTGGCCCCACCGGCGACTTTGCCACACTGTCGGCAGTAGAGATCTTCAAGCTGTATTTTGTCAACTTGTGTGGAATATGCTCGTCGACGAGACTAATCGCTATGCGCAGCAAACAATAGAATCAATTCCTGATGAACAATTATCCTGGCACCCAACCAACATTCCAGAAATGATGGCATTTGTGGCACTTCTCATTGCTATGGGCATAAACAATCCTCTCAATACAAAGATGTACTGGTCGACATCTGAAATTCTTTCACATCCCATTCTATCCAAATCGATCATGTCCGTAATCGGTTCCAGTTCAATTCTTCGGTTCCTCCACATCTCAAATAACCACAAATTCCTCGTGGGGAAAGCCTTGGCTAACAGGACAAACTTTCAAAGTTCGGCCCTTGATAGAAGTCCTCGATCCAGAAGTTTCTCCAACCTGTATAACCCTGCGCAGAATCTGTCTCCAGACGAGTATGTTGAAATTCAAGGACAACGAGGTTTGTTCGGTACATGCCTAACAAACCTATCAAAGCGGGGTATTAAAGCCTTCTCCTGAACGAGTCAAAAACAGGATACACGTGTGCTTGGAAACTGTACACAGGAGCCGGCGACACCCAAACTGTTTGTGATGCAGACGTAGATTTCAATTCATCAGACTGCCATCCACCAAACCCAACAGTTACGGAAAAGTCGTCATTGATCTGGTCCATGGACTTGAGAATAAGGACACGTATTATATTGTGATAATTACTATACTAGCCCAGCTCTTGTAGCTAAACTTGCTAAACTAGGATTCGGATGTTGTGGAACTGTTCGTTACACTACACAGGAATACCCAGGCCGCAAACCCAAAAACCATAAAATGAAGAAAGGAGATGACCCATTTTTTTGGTGAAAGGTGGGCAAGTGTGTATCGTTTGGCAAGACAAAAATCTGTAACACTTTTACAACTAATGTAGGCAACACTGATTTGTCCAAAAAGCAAATTCGGTGTAATAAAAGCACAAAGTGGATTTTGTGATGTTATGAAGCCCAATTGTATTGAAGATTACAACAAAAACATGGGTGGAACTGATCTTGCCAACCAATGTTTTCAGTACTACAATCATACACACAGAAGCTTGAAATGGTGGAAAAGAGTTTTTCCATATGCTGAATATCTGTATTGTCAATAGCAGAGTAATATTCACCAACATAGCAGGGGAACAAAAATGTCAGTAATCTTGATTTTCGTATAGGGATTGTACAGGGCTTGCTGTTGGGTTTGGGAACGTAACGCAACAAGTCCAATTGAGATACCATATTCCTATTGAGTTGACAGGGCAACAGCACTATCCTGGCAAAACCCCAATGGAAAAACGCGACTGCATTGTTTGCAGTAACCGAAAATTGAGCAGGCGAAAACAAACAAAGATGATCTGTAAACAATGTGCACACCCTATGTGCATAGTTCCTTGCTTTGAGAATACCACATCACTTGATTGTAAATCTATATTATTTGCCTTCAAACCCCCCCGTTCAATGTTGGGAATGGTCAGACAAGCACGCGAATTACAGTCCAAACCAACATTGAATTGAGAGAGTGAGAGGTGAAATGTAAGCATGGTTGTGATGTATTTACACTGAATACAAGTAAATGGTTCATTTCAAGTAGATAACCAAAAAAATCCCAAAATCTCATCAAGTTGTTTTCACATGGAAAAAAATCTTATACCTGTACCGTGTTGCATGAAATCACCCATTTGTATTACTTTACTTTAGTGTAAATACTGATCCAAATATTTAATTGTTTTGCTTTACACTTACAAAATCTGCAGATTAGTCCAAACCAACATTGAATTGAAGTGTTAGCATGGATTGTGATGTATTTACACTGAATACAAGTAAATGGTTCATTTCAAGTAGATAACCAAAAACAATCCCCAAAATCTCATCCAAGTTGTTTTCACATGGAAAAAAAATCTTATACCTGTACCGTATTTGCATGAAATATCACCCATTTGTATTACTTTACTTTAGTGTAAATACTGATCCAAATATTTAGCTTTTGCACAATGTTTTCCTCTCTTTTGTATACTCATTTTACATACAAATGAGAAAGTTAAAACAATGTCTATTCCTGCCGTGTGAGGCGCACTTCAATGAAATTGTGAAAAATCCACTGGTGCTGAAGTGACATTGGGCTCCTAATTACTGTGGTAAGAAGGGTAATCTCTGCCATAACTGGCTGGTAATGAAAGGGTTAATAGAGCATGCTGGTAAGGAGGGCTATGCCTTACAGAAGTGGCTGGAACTGGAAAGTGTTAATAAATAGCTGATTTAGCTAATGTATTCATAGTGCATTGTTCTGTGATAATTATTATTAATAATATTTACATACTTCACTCATTGTTCAGACAAATATTGTTTGTTAACCCCTCAAACCAAAAAAATAAAAAATAAATGTGGGAAATATGTTTTCATAGTGGCACCATGCGACTATCTTTCTTGAGTTGTAGGTTCTTAAAAGAACCGTTTGGTTTTCAACCAAGTTGTTCTTTTAAGAACCTACACAACATGAAAGATATTAGTCACATGGTGCCACCATAAACTTTATCGTGTCATTCCACTATGCATAGCCTGAAGTGTTATTTATCACTAAATTACTGAGTTAGGTTATTCCTTGCAAAAGAGTGCCAAAAAGGCTTGGTGACTTAGTCATAATTATGTCTAAATTGTAATACTTTGTGTTTTGTGCCAAGAAATAAACACTGCATGAATAAAACGCAAATCACACCACAGTTTTTGGTTTTATTTGCTAAATTTTTATTGTTTTGACTTCTGTTTTACATTTCCACATTTGTGACCTACTCACAAAACCATAAACAAGTCATATTTTGTTGAGATTAAGTTTCTGGTACAGATGGAAGAGGACAACGTTTAGCTTTAAATTTGACACCAGAATTATTGTTATGTTAATTTCAGTATGGGTGGTTTCATTCAGCTAAAGGAAAACTTGAGCACTTTTTCTTGTTTTCATGGTTTATCAGAGGAATTGCAGGATTTTACCAATTGACCGATGTTTGTTCTTGCAAAATAAACAAAAATAACACGGTGAAAGATAAGAGATTAATGTCACTAAATCCACCCAAAACTGCAAATACTAAATTCACTAAATTTTCACCCCCATTTTATTTCATCCGGTCATAGTACAAAAATCAGCGTGTGCGACTTTTTTTTGTTTTTGTTGAAACAGGTCACATTTATTAGTTACATTAATTAATACTTACATATTTGCATTTTTTCGTTTGTTGAACTGAAATACCTAGCAGCAGGTCCAAACAAAAAGGAAAAACTGTTAATTACCAGTACACCATAATTGACAATCTCTGATCCAGAAACTAAGTAATGAGTCATTTTTTAAATATTTAATATCAAGGGCATTACCGTCATTTTTGGTTACACTGGGCCCCAACACCAATTTTCTAAACAAAGTCTATTTTAACAATATACCCAATCCAAGAAAGTCCCCTCCTTATACTTTTTGTTCTAATTCACAAACTATTGAGCACTTTTTTGGGGGCTTTGTTTTTGGTTGAGTGTATATCAGTTTAGTATACACCATTTGCAAACATAAAAAAAGAACTAGTGAATTATTATGAAATACCTTACTTTACTGTAAGTGAGTAACAGTCTCCAGCATCTTGTGAAATAACGGCATGCTGTGCTGTGGTCCTCAAGAAAATTGAATTATGTATCAATTTTCAGCGATTGCCGGCAATCATTGGAAAAAACAACATTTTCAAACACTGACCACAAGACTACCAGAACAGCATTTTATTTAGGAGGGGGGGGGGGGGGATTTTCAAGAATCTATGAACACAAAACTTTAAAACAGGTCACCCGTCACAATATTTACTATAATATGAATCCCCTAACCCATCCATGTTCGAAAATTACAGCAAAAGCAAATGGTGTATACTACCTTTTTAAACCGCAAAATGACAACGCATTTGGACATGTTGCACATACATAAACACTGTAAGTAGACAAATGAAAGTGGTCATGAATATTACATTTTAAATAATTCATTCAAGATGCATTATTTGACTTAATCACAGACAATGTTTTGTTCATAGTATTTCTTAATATCAATTCATAACAAACAAATTAAACTCATTGACAAATATGGCGGGTAGCGGATGTGTGTGAATCTATCATCAAATTATTTTTGGATTGGTTATAAATTATTTTAATAGTTTCTAGTACTGGTTTGATTGTTGAATTCCAATACGTGTCATTCAGATGAACTCAACCAGAGAGGCAAATTTGAGTTAGTCACCACAGGACCTCTGGGCGAGTTCATATGGAACTGACCATTATCTAAGTCTAACAACTTCAAACCATTTGAAAATCTTTGGTTTGAAATCGTCTTATTTGGGATGCTTAATTATTATCCTTATTGGCTATTGGCTAAATTTTATTTGTTTTGACTTCTGTTTTACATTTCCACATTTGTGACCTACTCTCACAAAACCATAAACAAGTCATATTTTGTTGAAATTAAGTTTCTGGTACAGATGGAAAGAGGACAACGTTTAGCTTTAAATTTGACACCAGAATTATTGTTATATGTTAATTTCAGTATGGGTGGTTTCATTCAGCTAAAGGAAAACTTGAGCACTCTTTCTTGTTTTCATGGTTTATCAGAGGTGCAGGATTTTACCAATTGACCAATGTTTGTTCTTGCAAATAAACAAAAAATAACACGATTGAAAGATAAAGAGATTAATGTCACTAAATCACCCAAAACTGCAAATACTAAATTCACTAAATTTTCACCCCCATTTTATTTCATCCGGTCTTAGCACAAAAATCAGCATGTAGACTTGTTTTGTTTTCGTTGAAACAGGTCACATTTATTAGTTACATTAATTCATACTTACATATTTGCATTTTCGTTTGTTGAACTGAAATACCTAGCAGCAGGTCCAAACAAAGGAAAAACTATTAATTACCAGTACACCATAATTGACAATCTCTGATCCAGAAACTAAGTAATGAGTCATTTTTTAAATATTTAATATCAAGGGCATTACCGTCATTTTTTGTTACACTGGGCCCAACACCAATTTTCTAAACAAAGTCTATTTTAACAATATACCCAATCCAAAAGAAAGTCCCTCCCTTATACTTTTTGTTCTAATTCACAAACTATTGAGCACTTTTTTTTTTTTTGGGGGCTTTGTTTTGGTTGGTATATCAGTTTAGTATACACCATTTGCAAACATAAAAAAGAACTAGTGAATTATTATGAAATACCTTACTTGAATGGAAGTGGTAACAGTCTCCAGCATCTTGTGAAATAACGGCACATGCTGTGCTGTGGTCCTCAAGAAAGTGGAATTATGTATCAATTTTCCAACGATTGCCGGCCGGCAATCATTGGAAAAACCAACATTTTTCAAACACTGACCACAAGACTACCAGAACAGCATTTTATTTTGGAGGGGGAAGTTTTCAAGAATCTATGAACACAAAACTTTAAAACAGGTCACCGTCACAATGTTTACTATATATGAATCCCCTAACCCATCCATGTTGAAAATTACAGCAAAAGCAAATGGTGTATACTACTGCATTTTAAACCGCAAAATGACAACGCATTTGGACATGTTGCACATACATAAACACTGTAAGTAGACAAATGAAAAGTGGTCATGAATATTACATTTTAAATAATTCATTCAAAGATGCATTATTTGACTTAATCACAGAACAATGTTTTGTTCATAGTATTTCTTAATATCAATTCATAACAAACAAATTAAACTCAATGACAAATATGTGGTAGGGGGCGCATGTGTAAATCTATCATCAAATTGTTTTGGATTGGTTATAAATTATTTTTAATAGGTTCTAGTACTGGTTTGATTTGTTAAAATTCCAATACGTGTCATTCGACATGAACTCAACCAGAGAACCCAACATTTGAGTTAGTCACCAGGACCTCTGGGCGAGTTCATATGGAATGACCCATGTACAATGTAACAACTTCATACCATTTGAAAATCTTTGGTTTGAAATCGTCTTATTTGGGATGTTTAATTATTATCCTTATTGGCTATTTTCACTAGGGTATAATGAGACATCGGCTGTTTCAGTAATCGGCAGAAATGGACCTTGTTTTCCCTTAAGATTTTGTTTAGTAACTTTTCAAGTACACAATATGTTAATGGCGAGCAGAATCAACTCGGAGTATGCAATTGTATCAGTTTGTGACCAGTAGCAACTCACAAAATTACTACTACTACTTTGGTCATGAGGGTAGTAATTTTAATTTAACAATAGTCATTTATAAAATGCAATGATTGCATTGTAGTGCCTCATTTAAATCATCTTCATTAATATTATCCAGTATGAAATGTATTGCAAAGCAAAAGGGACATGCAGGTATATCCTTTTTGTTATTCTTTTGAAATTTGATATGAAAATGCAAATGTGTTCCCACTAACAGACATCATCTCAATCTTGTGTTCATCTACAGAGCCACCACTAATGTAAACCAAGGGCTGCTTTCCACTGCAAAATGTGTGGGAGCGTCCTTATCAAAAATTAGATCTCTTGCATAATGACTCTTGGGTGCTGATATGGACTGTTTGCCCTTCTAATAAAAAGCAGCATATCATTCCAAAGGCAATACTTGTGCAGTACAACAAAAATCGTTAAGAAACACAAGCTCACTTATTTCTGCTCCAACCCAGGCAAATGTACCTGTCACTGGATTGGTGAAGGTTTTGAATAATATTGTTAATGAATTCAATCGAAAAGTTTTGCCACAATTTGCTGGCGGTTATCTTATGTTTCTGTATTTCCCTCTCCCATATGCAGTATACAAATGTACTTACCGTCTCAATTTTATTTTGAATCAATATTTCTCGAGCACAGTACAGCTACTCCATTGCAATTACAGCCAGACTGGGCAGCTTGGTGAAGGAGTTCAATTCACGTGAGAGTAGCCGTGTAGCTCCCATGCATTCTGTGAAAACATAATTTGAGACAGTCCGTATTATAAATATGACTGATTGGATTATATTTTGACACTTGGTAGTCAGGGAATGGAAGGAAGTGGGGTAAGAATCTTCCCAAAAAGTAAAAGTACAAACAAAACAGGGACAATAGAGGGTCTACGACTGCAGGTATCTACAAAGGAAACCGAGTGGTGGGTGGAGTGAAACAACAATGCATTTCTTTGGCCGTGCACGGACAAAGGGAGAATATACAATGGTGCAATCGCGTGACAGTGCACAAATTATGTACAAGCCATGTTTTGCTAATAGAAGAATTCTTAAAACTTCCTTGTACTAATTCCAACTTAGGAACTCAACTATAAATAATGGGACAGAAACTTGTGCAAACTGTATGGAACAACCACATTCCAGAGCTATTTTTCTGCCGCACTTTTATAATCATATCTAACCTATATTACCATCAATCATTGTAAATGCAGTACAAAAATGTGATTTCAGCAGAGATAAATTCAATATGGTGTGTACATTTGACAATGATTTCTGAGCCTGAGACCCCTCGTAGACTTTGCACACAGTTCAATAGTGGCGGCACACTGCCGATTTGTATCAACATATGTTAGTTTTTAAACGCAACAGCATTAAACTTACAGTTGGTGAAACTATATCGTGCTTCGGAGTCCATGTGCTTAGAAAAGCAAAACCACTCAATAGATGTAAACTATATCATGCATAATTAGTACCATCTTATGAACCAGCGTCACTACAGACGTCTCGTTTGTTTACATGTGAAGCGCCCTCTTTCGTTATCAACGGATGCATGAAAACTTTTATAAAAGGTGCGCATTGTCGTTTTATTTCATTGGACACTGGAAGGTTTCACTGAACTGGCGAAGAGTCCACATAAAAGTGTTTCCAAGTCCAAAATAGATTATGTATAAAGTACAAATATCACATTTGTACATTACGAACCTAAATATGCAATGATAATTATACAATAATTATGCATTATAACGTACCTGTATCACTTTTTGGCCCCTATTTCATAATGAATCGAGCAAGGTCAGTACGCCCTTCAAACTTCTGTAGATAAGCAGAGTAAATAATAGTATCAAATGATAATAATAATATAAAATAATAACAATAATATAGAACAATAACAATAATAATAATAATAATAATAATAATAATAATAAAGATTTGTAGCACGCGCATATCCACCCTGCTGGGTGCTCAAGGTGTGAAACAAATAAAAAACATGAATACGAACAATATACAATGATATCATAGGGAGAAAATTATGTACATCAGTTGCAAACGCGTCCTGAATCCCTTCTGTGTGCCACAACATTTGCCACATCGTGCAGTAGGTCTCCGGTAGATATCTAAGACGGAAGCGGCATGCAGTGCAACATGTCCAAATGCGTTGTGACTCTGATCCTGCTACGACTGCCCTGTTGTAATAAATTAGCCGATCATGGCATTATTTTGATCGGTTGAAATGATTAACTGACAATATACTTTACCAATAATCCACGAATTGGGTTAAATTAACTTTATTGTCCTAACAGTCTTACATAAGTCTCTAGGTCTTCCATTCTCTCAAAGAAAAACCTTCAATGTGAAACATCTGTCATTATAGTGGATGCTTGTAAATATTCAAACATTCCTGAGTGCCCAATACAGGCGCCTGACGGTGATTGGATGTCACCAGGGTTACGCGAAAACAAACGGTAAGGTTGACGGTTTACCATTTAAAGTAAAAAAGACTATTTAAAGACACTCAAAATCTTACTAGGATACCAAATGGTAGACCGTGTGCATGTTTCTAATGGGTTGGGGAAAAGTATATGGTAAAGTGGTAAACCGTTCACTTTACAGGGACCAGCCTAGGCGTCACTTTTTGAAAATTGCACGTGTGCACAACGTATACTTGACCATTGCATTCCGCTACCTATATATACTGGGGTGAAGTTACCAATTATACAGTGTATTACTACTATTCGTCCGGTGGCAAAATCATTTTGACAACTGAGCGGCAGGGAACAGGAAGGGAAGTCGGATAACCGGGGCAAGCGGAATTCGAATCGTGGAAGATGCGATACAAGGTAAATTAGGTGCCTCTCTGCACTGGCATTTTTTGTATTTCTCATTCCACAGAGTGACTACAGACCATGTTGCATTTCTTATTGCCCTGTGTATGTGGTTCCAAAAAATGGTGCTCAACCACAATCTGCACAACATAATGGGATGCGCCAATAAAAGTATGCAAAGCATGCTGTATTAAGGGAGGGGTGAAGCTACTGCCTTTGCAAAACTGGTACTGAAAATGCCGTTAATAAAGTAGCTGGTTTAGCTACTGTATTCATAGTGCATTGTTTTACGGTGTTATTCATTATGTTTTATACATACTTGCCACTCTATTGAAGTTCAGACTTAAATATTGCTTGCTTATGTTAACTGCCAACGTTTAGCTTTAATTGACACCAAATTATTATATTAATTTTAGGTACGGGTGGTTTCGTTCGGCTAAAGGAAAACCACTTTTGAGATAAGCACATTTAAAAATTAAGCATTTTTTGTTGTTTTTCACTTGGTTTTATCCAGGTGCACGAAAAAAAAAAACTGGGTGAAAGATAAGGAGATTAATGCCACCAAGTCAAACAAAACTGCAAATACAAAATTCAAAACATTTTCACCCCGTTTTTATTTTGTATCCGGTCATAGCGCAAAAATCAGCCCATGCGACTTGTTTTCGTAGTTGCCTTCACATTAATTACCCTTTCGATCCCACAGGCTCTAAAAAGAGCCTTTGTTGTGATACGCTTCCTTCCGTGGGCTCTAAAGGTGCCGAGAATCGGCATGCCCTTGACGACCACGGCGACCATCACCACCGGAAAATGCTTGAGTTGTTTTTAGGTTGGCACCTCTATTGGCAGGAATGCAGTGTATAAAAGGTTTATGAAAAGAAAAACTGCGTCACTTTGCAGTTTTGTATGGTGCTAGCGATCCTCGCTTCCACAACGGTCAGTTGAATTTAGATTGCGCAATCATGATGGAAATGGACATAAATGATGACATTTTGGCTGAGATTTTGGCAGACAGTGGCTCAGAATCGAATGACGAGTATTGGATGACGACGACGACGACGTTGAACTTGCTTGAAGAGGTAGGCCAAAATCACAGTAAAAATGAAGATGTAATATTAATAACGATTAACGTTACTCTTCTGGCCCCAATGTGCAAATTAACGTAATTCGCCTTTCCTAGGCTATAAGCGTAAATAGCGTTAGAACTGTTGGAGTTAGTAATGTAAATTTGAAAATGGATCCCTTTTAATAAGTTGACCAAATCCCCACCCCTGGACTAGGTCAAAAACGTCAAGTGAAAATGTACGGGTATTAGTAGTTGTTGGGGTAATATTTGTATTCATTGAAACAGCAAGTTGGTATATAGATATAGCATAAAATTTTAACATTTACTGCCCATAGCCGGTCATGCTGTTTAGCGTTAACAGGCTGAAAATGCACTCTTAGTCTCAAGCTTCCAAAAGAATAGCCTTGTATTCGAAAGGCCTCATAAGTCTCGTATTATGCAGAAGTTGAAATTTCACATCACAATCACATTAAAAACGAGAATTTATCGATAACGGTTTTGAAGTGGATGGAATCTGCCATATTTTCTCAGCACAATATTCATTTTTGCGCATGACCCCCTGTAGCCTGTATTACATGCAACAAAGTAACATTGAGATATGTATTTACAAATGTATGATCGGAATTAATCCTCCTTTGCCTTGTTTTCTGTACAGCCGACCTACCAAAGTGATAATAGAAGCCGAATCAAGGAGGACGACAGGAAAGTTAGATTTCCGATCTGTGGTTGGGGAGCAGCCGAGACCATTACGAGTGTGGGACTGTGCAGTTCACACTGGAATTCTGGCCCCACGGCGACTTTGCCACACTGTCAGCAGTAGAGATCTTCAAGCTGTATTTTTGTCAACTTGTGTGGGAATAACCGTCGTGAGGACTAATCGCTATGCGCCCAGCAAACAATAGAATCAATTCCTGATGAACAATTCTCCACAACTTAATAACTTCGAAATGATGTGTTGTAGCTTCTACTCATTGCTATGGGCATATTAAATCCTCTCCAATACAAAGATGCTGGTCGACATGAAATTCTTCACATCCCATTTATCCGTCATGTCCGTGTCGGTTCAGTTCAATTCTTGATTCTCCACATCTCAAATAACCAAATTCCTCGTAGAGCCTTAGCTAAGCAGGACAAACTTTCCAAAGTTGACATGATAAAGTCTCGTCAAGTTTCTCTTTCTATATATCTCATGAATCTGTCTCAAACAGTATATTGAAATTCAAGGGACGCTTGAGTTTTGTTCCAGTACATGCCTAACAAGCCCCATCAAGCGGGGTATTAGTAGCCTTCTCCTGAGCGAGGTCAAAACAGGATACACGTGTGTGCTTGGAAACTGTACACAAGACCGACGACACCCAAACTGTTTGTGATGCAGACGTAGATTTCAATTCATCAGACTGCATCCACCAAACCCAACAGTTGCCGGAAAAGTCGTCATTGGTCTGGTCCATGGACTTGAGCAAGGACACATATATTGTGATAAATTAATATACTAGCCCATGTAGCTAAACTTGCTAAACTAGGATTCGGATGTTGTGGAACTGTTCGTTACACTACACAGGAATACCCAGGCCGCAAACCCAAAAACCATAAAATGAAGAAAGGAAGATGACCCATGTTTTTTGGTGAAAGGTGGGCAATTGTGTCGTTGTGAGACAAAAAATCTGTAACACTTTTAACTAATGTAGGCAACACTGATTTGTCCAAGCAAATTCGGTGTAATAAAAGCACAAGTGATTTTGTGATGTTATGAAGCCCAATTGTATTGAGATTACAGCAAAAACATGGGTGGAACTGATCTTGCCAACCAATGTTTTCCATGCACAATCATACAGAAACTTGAAATGGTGGAAAAAGAGTTTTTCCATATGCTGAATATCTGTATTGTCAATAGCAAGTAATAATATTCACCAACATAGCAGGGAACAAAATATCAGTAATCTTGATTTCATGTAAAAGGGATTGTACAGGGCTTGCTGTTGGGTTGGGGAACGTAACATAACAAGTCAATTGAGATACCATATTCCTATTGAGTTGACAGGGCAACAGCACTATCTGGCAAAACCCCAATGGAAAAGCCGACTGCATTGTTTGCAGTAACCGAAAATTAGGCAGGCGAAAACAAACAAAGATGATCTGTAAACAATGTGCACACCCTATGTACATAGTTCCTTCAAAATACCCACATCACTTGATTGTAAATCTATACTATTGCCTTCAAACCCCCTGTTCAATGTGTGGGAATGGTGGGACAAGCGCGGTGCAGTCCAAACCAACATTGAATTGAAAGTGAAATAAGTGTTAACATGGATTGTGATGTGTTACACACTGAATACAAGTAAATGGTTCATTTCAAGTAGATAACCAAAAAAATCCCCAAAATCTCATCCAGGTTATTTTTCACATGGAAAAAATCTTATACCTGTACGTGTTTGCATGAAATATCACCCATTGTATTACTTTACTTTGGTGTAAATACTGATCCAAATATTTAATTGTTTGCTTTACATAAAAATCTGCAGATTAGTCAACCAACATTGAATTGGGGGGTGTTAGCATGGATTGTGATGTTACACTGAATACAAGTAAATGGTTCATTTCCAAGTAGATAACAAAAAATCCCCAAAATCTCATCCAAGTTGTTTTCACATAAGAGCAAATCTTATACCTGTACGTATTTGCATGAAATATCACCCATTTGTATTACTTTACTTTGGTGTAAATACTGATCAAATATTTAATTGTTTTGCTTTTTACACTTAAAACATCTGCAGATTAGTCCAAACCAACATTGAATTGAGAAGTGTTAGCATGGATTGTGATGTATTTACACTGAATACCAAGTAAATGGTTCATTTCAAATAGATAACCAAAAAAATCCCAAATCTCATCAGATTGTTTTCTGTGGAAACAAATCTTATACTGTACCGTATTTATGAAATATCACCCATTTGTATTACTTTACTTTAGTGTAAATACTGATCAAATATTTAATTATTTTGCTTTTACATAAAACATCTGCAGATTAGTCCAAACCAACATTGAATTGGGGGGTGTTAGCATGGATGATGTATTTTACTGAATACAAGTAAATGGTTCATTTCAAGTGATAACAAAAAAATCCCCAAATCTGTCAAGTTATTTTCACATGGAAAAAAAATCTATACCTATACCGTATTTGCATGAAATATCCTTGTTGTATTACTTTACTTTGATGTAAATACTGATCCAAATATTTAATTGTTTTGCTTTACATAACAAAATCTGCAGATTAGTCAAACCAACATTGAATTGGGGGGTGTTATGGATGTGATGTATTACACTGAATACAAGTAAATGGTTATTTAAGATAACTAAAAATCTAAAAATCTCATCAAGTTATTTTCATGAAACAATCTTATACCTATGCCCGTATTGCATGATATCTTGTTTGTGCTGCTTCAGGTAGCAAATACTGATCCAAATATTTAATTGTTTCTTTTACACTTAAAAATCTGCAGATTAGTCCAAACCAACATTGAATTGGGGGGGGGTGTTAGCATGGATTGTGATGTGTTACACCAGATACAAGTAAATGGTTCATTCAATAGATAGCAAAAAAAATCCCCAAAATCTCATCAAGTTATTTTCACGTAGAGCAAAATCATATACCTGTACCGTATTTGCATGAAATATCACACATTTGTATTACTTTACTTTTGTGTATTTACTGATACATATATTTAATTTTTTTGATTTTACACTTAAATAATCTGCAGATTAGTCCAAACCAACTTTGAATTGGTGGGGGTGTTATGGATTGTGATGTGTTACACACTGAATACAAGTAAATAGTTCATTTCGATAGATAACCAAAAAAAATCCCCAAATCTCATCCAAGTTGTTTTTCATGGAAACAAAATCTTATATATGCCGTATTTGCGAAATATCACCCATTTTGTATTACTTTACTTTGGTGTAAATACAGTCCAAATATTTAATTCTTTGCTTTTACACTTAAAATCACGAATTAGTCCAAACCAACATTGAATTAGGGGGGGTGTTATGGATTGTGATGTATTACACTGAATACAAGTAAATAGTTCATTCAATGAATAACCAAAAATCCCCAAATCTCATCCATTGTTTTCATGGAAACAAATCTTATACCTGTGCCGTGTGAAATGTCACCCATTTGTGCTTTACTGGTAAATACTGATCAAATATTTAATTGTTTTTGCTTTACACTTAAAACATCTACAGATAGTCAAACCAGTGAATTGAGGGGGGGTATTAGCATGGATTGTGATGTATTTACACTGAATACAAGTAAATGGTTCATTCCAGTAGATAACAAAAAAATCCCCAAAAATCTCATCAAGTTGTTTTCATGAAACAAAATCTTATACCTGTACGTGTTGCATGAAATATCACCCATTTGTATTACTTTACTTGGTGTAAATACTAGTCAAATATTTGTTGTTTGCTTTTACACTTAAAACGTCTGCGGGTGGAGTCAAGCCAACATTGAATTGGGGGGTATGGATATGATATTTACACTGAATACAAGTAAATGGTTCATTTCAAGTAGATAACAAAAAAAATCTAAATCTCATCAGGTTATTTCACGGACAAAAATCTTATACCTATACCATGTTGCATGAAATATCACCCATTTGTATTACTTTACTTTAGTGTAAATACTGATCAAATATTGGTGTTTGCTTTACATAAAAAATCTGCAGATGGTCAAACCAACATTGAATTGGGGGGGTGTTATGGATTGTGATGTGTTACACTGAATACAAGTAAATGGTTCATTCAAAGTGAATAACAAAAAAATCTAAAAATCTCATCAAGTTGTTTTCACATGGAAACAAAATCTTATACCTGTACCGTATTTGCATGAAATATCACCCATTTGTATTACTTTACATGTGTGCTAGTGTAAATACTGATCCAAATGTTAGCTTTTGCACAATGTTTTCTCTCTTTTTGTATACTCATTTTACGCCTAGGCAAGAAAGTTAAAACAATGTCTATTCACTGCCGTGTGGGGCGCACTTCAATGGGGGTATGAAAAATCCACTGGTGCTGAAGTGACATTGGGCTCCTAGTACTGTGGTAAGAAAGGGTAATCTCTGCCATAACTGGCTGGTAATGAAAGGGTTAATAGAGCATGCTGTAGTGAGAGGGCTATGCCTTACAGAAGTGGCTGGAACTGGAGAGTGTTAATAAATAGCTGATTTAGCTAATATTCATAGTGCATTGTTCTGTGATAATTATTAGTAATGATATTTACATACTTCCTCATTGTTCAGACAAATATTGTTTGTTAACCCTCAAACCAAAAAAAATTAAATAAATAAAAAATGTAGGAAATATGTTTTCATGAGTGACACCATGCGACTATCTTTCTTGAGTTGTAGGTTCTTAAAAAAGAACCGTTGGTTTTCAACCAGGGTTGTTCTTTTAAGAACCTACACAACTTGTGAAAGATATTGGTCATAATTATACACATAAACACTAATAGGTGTCATTCCACTATGCATAGCCTGAAGTGTTATTTATCTAAATTACTGAGGTTAGGTTATTCCTTGCAAAAGAGTGCCAAGGCTTGGTGACTTAGTCATAATTATGTCTAAGTGTAATACTTTGTGTTTTGTGCCAAGAAATAAACACTGCATGAATAAATGCAAATCACACCACAGTTTTTGGTTTTATTGGCTAAATTTTATTGTTTGACTTCTATTTTACATTCCATTTTGTGACCTACTCTAAAACCATAAACAAGTCATATTTGTTGAGATTAAGTTTTCTGGTATGAATGGAAGAGGACAACGTTGGCTTCGATTTGACACCAGGGTGTTGTTATATTAATTTCAGTATGGGTAGTTTCGATCAGCTAAGGAAAACTTGACACTTTTCTTGTTTTTCATGGTTTATCAGAGGAATTGAGATTTTACCAATTGACCAATGTTTGTTCTTGCAAAATGTAAACAAAAGAAAATAACCGCGGTGAAAGATAAATTAATGTCACTAAATCACCCAAAACTGCATACTAAATTCACTAAATTTTTACCCCATTTTATTTCATCGGTCATAGTACAAAATCCAGCGGTAATGCGACTTGTTTTTGTTTTGTTGAAACAGGTCACGTGTGGTTACATTAATTAATAACATATTTGCATTTTTCGTTTGATGAACTGATACCTAGCAGGTCAAACAAAGGAAAAACTATTGATACCAGTACACCATAATTGACAATCTCTGATCCAGAAACTAAGTAATGAGTCATTTTTTAAATATTTAATATCAAAGGGCATTACCGTCATTTTTAGTTACACTGGGCCCAATTGCTTACCAATTTTTCTAAACAAAGTCTATTTTAACAATATACCCAATCCAAAAGAAAGTCCCTCCCATATGCTTTTTGTTCTGGTGCAAACTGTTGAGCACTTTTCGGTGAAATAACCAATAATCAATAGAGAAACTCTAGGAATCCAACCACTCTGTTTTGCTAAACAATTTTATGGATGAAATTAAACGAATTTATGTCCAAAGGTGCTGAAAAAAGTTGCAATTGAGAAAGTGGACCAATATATTATTAACCATTACATTTTGAAACAATTCTTTTGTTCACTGAACTTTTAAGAACATGACAATTATGCACACCAAACAGGGAGAAAAAGATTAATGGTTATTTTACTGAAAAGTGCTCAGTTAGTTTTTGAATCAGACCAAAATTTTTTTTTTTTTGGGAAGGGGCTTTGTTTTTGGTTGGGTGTATATTTACTAATCGTGCACAGTTTGGTATACACCATTTGCAAACATAAAAAAAAAACTAGTGAATTAATATGAAATACCTACCTTAAATGTAAGTGAGTAACAGTCTCCAGCATCTTGTGAAATAACGGCACATGCTGTGCTGTAGTCCTCAAGAAAATTGGAATTATCCTCCAATTTCAGCGATTGCCGACGGCAATCATTGGAAAAAACCAACATTTTCAAACACTGACCACCGACTACCAGAACAGCATTTTATTTTGGAGAAGGATTTTCAAGAATCTATGAACACAAAACTTTAAAACAGGTCACCGTCACAATATTTACTATAATATGAATCCTAACTTAAATATGTTCTAGAAATTACAGCAAAAGCAAATGGTGTATACTATTTTTAAACACATAAAATGACAGCGCGTTTGGACAATATGTTGCCTATACATAAACACTGTAATAGTAGACAAATGAAAAGTGGTCATGAATATTACATTTTAAATAATTCATTCAAGATGCATTATTTGACTTAATCTGAACAATGTTTTGTTCATAAGTATTTCTTAATAATATCAATTCATAAAAAGTAAATTAAACTCATTGACAAATATGTGTGGCGGGGCGGATGTGTGTAAATCTATCTCATCAAATTGTTTTGGATTGGTTATAAATTATTTTAATAGGTTCTAGTGCTGGTTTGATTTTAATTAAAATTCCAATACCGTGTCATTCGACATGA